>MCGN01000014.1:0-208146 GCA_002105135.1 Syncephalastrum racemosum
ATTGTCACCATCTTGACTTCTGCCGACTTCAAACTGGGCGCACGTGTAGAAATAATGTAAAAGAACCTACAGTAACAATAAGAAGCCATTCAGAACACAGGAAAAGAAATTAACAATATGACAGTCTTTTACCTTGATATACGCGCCAATTAAGCTGGCGTAGGCTGAGATCAGCTCACTAGATAGAGAATGTCACCATCTTGACTTCGGATCGACTTCAAACTTGGCGCACGTGTAGAAATAATGGTAAAAGAACCTACAGTAACAATAAGAAGCCATTCAGAACACAGGAAAAGAAATTAACAATATGACAGTCTATTACCTTGATATAAGCACAAAGTAGGCTGACGCACTTGACGCTCATTCGAAGATCTTTGAGAGAATTGTCACCATCTTGACTTCTGACCGACTTCAAACTGGGCGCACGTGTAGAAATAATGTAAAAGAGCCTACAGTAACAATAAGAAGCCATTCAGAACACAGGAAAAGAAATTAACAATATGACAGTCTATTACCTTGATATAAGCACAGAGTAGGCTGACGCACTTGACGCTCATTCGAAGATCTTTGAGAGATTGTCACCATCTTGACTTCTGACCGACTTCAAACTGGGCGCACGTGTAGAAATAATGTAAAAGAGCCTACAGTAACAATAAGAAGCCATTCAGAACACAGGAAAAGAAATTAACAATATGACAGTCTATTACCTTGATATAAGCACAGAGTAGGCTGACGCACTTGACGCTCATTCGAAGATCTTTGAGAGATTGTCACCATCTTGACTTCTGACCGACTTCAAACTGGGCGCACGTGTAGAAATAATGTAAAAGAACCTACAGTAACAATAAGAAGCCATTCAGAACACAGGAAAAGAAATTAACAATATGACAGTCTATTACCTTGATATAAGCACAGAGTAGGCTGACGCACTTGACGCTCATTCGAAGATCTTTGAGAGATTGTCACCATCTTGACTTCTGACCGACTTCAAACTGGGCGCACGTGTAGAAATAATGTAAAAGAACCTACAGTAACAATAAGAAGCCATTCAGAACACAGGAAAAGAAATTAACAATATGACAGTCTTTTACCTTGATATACGCGCCAATTAAGCTGACGCACTTGACGCTCATTCGAAGATCTTTGAGAGATTGTCACCATCTTGACTTCAGACCGACTTCAAACTGGGCACATGTGTAGGAATAATGTAAAAGAACCTACAGTAACAATAAGAACCCATTTAGAACACAGGAAAAGAAATTAACAATATCACAGTCTATTACCTTGATATACGCGCGAAATAGGCTGACGCGATTATATTGAGCGATGAGCAAGTGTGCCAGGCGGGCCTTCGTGCATATACACTAAGCCTCTCATCAAATGTAGGAATGAATGTTGCCGATGAGGAAGTGGGTAGTGAGGTGCGATGGAAAGAGAAGGAAACGAATGGAAATCGCCCGTACAAAAAAATTTTCGGTCACTGAGCGGTGAAAAATGACCTCCCCTTCCCCTAAATAATGGGATGATCGGAGGGCCTCCTTAAATGAAGCCTTCCTTACGACTGAAATTGCCTCCCCAAAAAATGTTTCGACCATGTGCGGAAGCGAGAAGCTTGGAAAGATCTTCTTTACAACCAAATCCGCTGGCCAAAAGCATGTTCGTCTTCTCACCTAAAGTGGGAACGCCAGTATAGACTTCCTGTGACGTGAATTTCGCTGGCGCAAAAAAGTGGCTTGGCTAATTTAAAGTTAGTTAGGACGTACGTCATATTTACAAAACCTATTATTTGTTATATAATGATAACCCATGTTTGACCTTTTTGTAATCTACCTTTATTATATTTTCTTCTAGACATCATAGATTCATCAATTTCACTATAATCTCCAAGTATAACTTTTTTATTGCTTTTTTGAAATATATCTCTAAAAATATTGCTATATTTTGTTATAGTTTTAGGTGATTTAACTAATGATGAATATATACTTTTTCTTGGTGTTTCTTTTAAATATTCATACAATATATGTAGAATCTCATTTATAGGTAGCTTTTGATTAGCAAAAATAGTACCTTTTAGGATTGAAAAAGATTTTCTACATCCTTCTTTTTTACATCTATATAATTTGGATTTATAATATATACCTAATTCATTATTACAGTTTTCACATTCAGATTTTTTATTTAAATAGCCTTTATCAAATAGATACTGTATTGCTTTATTTTCATCAATAAATATTTCATGTAAATTATGATAAGATTCAATATTAAATAAATTATCAAGTTTTTTTGTTACTTTGATATTTTTTTCTATTATTTCTTGTTTAGGTTTTTGATATTTATGTCTTCTTCTAACATCTTTTAACATATTCTGTTCTATTCTACTAATATCAGAAATTGTCCAATTATCATATTTTAGAATTTTAGCATATTTTGTATTATTTAACATAGTTTTGTTCATAGAATCCATATTTTTCATATTTTTCATATTTTTCATATTTTCAATTATATCATATCTTTTCATAGGTTGATGTACTTTTAGATAACTTTTGTCATATTTAGATTTTTGTAACTTAGTGATTTTGTGTGATTTCATACTGGTATTAATAAATATAAAAATATTATAAATATAATATAATAATAAAACTTTTTTATAAAATTAAAAAATCAATTTTATACCTAAAAGTATGCACGATAAATTTTTTGTGTAACAATATGCAGGAGTAGTTATTATTAAAATTTATTTAAATTGTAAAATTTTTGATAAAAATTCTCGTCAGTTATTTTACCCTTTAACCAATTCTTTAAATAAATACATGTATCCATCAAAACTGTAATCAAAAACTTTATCTTTTAGAACATTATTATAAATAGTCTTAATTTTATTATAATCATCATTTAGATTAATTTCATAAATTTTAGTATTATCTTCTATATATTTCAAAAAATCTTCTTTATATAATATCAAGGTTAATAAAAATGCTTTAGCTTCTTCAATAATCATTTTTATTTTTGGATAAAATTCAATTTTTTATCCAAATTATATTTCAGATGGAATATATATTGTATTTTCTTATACATCAGAAATAATTGTATATATTAACCATATCTAGATATGGTATGTTAATAATTTTTTGATAAAGAAGTAGTAAAATTCAAATTCGTTCCACATGTATTTCATTCCATCCTTTCATTCAAGAATCCTCCTTTCTTTGAATTTCACATATAAAATGTTTTAAGTATATATATTTCTTCGAAATATTTCATTGATGAAAAGTTATTAACATTAATATATACATATCCAAATATTCTATTTGATTAAAAACTTAATATTTTAAATATTTTTAACATTTTAAATTTATTATTATTTATATAATATGTATACATATAGTAGCTGTATAGTAGCCGTATAATAGCTGTATTTTATATTTCAAATAGGTTTATATAATATATCCATACTTAATACGGATGTATAAGAGCAACGTTAAATAATAAATAGAATGTTATTCTATTATTAATGTTTATTTAGATTTTTTCAGCAAATATACAATTTGCAAATAATATATAGAAAGAAAATAATCATTATTTTGTAAATAATAATTATTTTAGAAATATGGTTATTTATGAAATAACAATATATTTCTTAATTCACATTTGAAATATTTCCTGTTGCAACTTATCTATATAATAATAAACGATTGCTCGAGACTAGCTAAATCACCTGACCTGGGAGGGAAACATTTTTTGGGCAGCGAATTTTGGGTGGGAGGGACGGTTTTTGGTGGAGGGAGCCTCCGCTTATCTATATAATAATAAACGATTGCTCGAGACTAGCTAAATCACCTGACCTGGGAGGGAAACATTTTTTGGGCAGCGAATTTTGGGTGGGAGGGACGGTTTTTGGTGGAGGGAGCCTCCGCTTATCTATATAATAATAAACGATTGCTCGAGACTAGCTAAATCACCTGACCTGGGAGGGAAACATTTTTTGGGCAGCGAATTTTGGGTGGGAGGGACGGTTTTTGGTGGAGGGAGCCTCCGCTTATCTATATAATAATAAACGATTGCTCGAGACTAGCTAAATCACCTGACCTGGGAGGGAAACATTTTTTGGGCAGCGAATTTTGGGTGGGAGGGACGGTTTTTGGTGGAGGGAGCCTCCGCTTATCTATATAATAATAAACGATTGCTCGAGACTAGCTAAATCACCTGACCTGGGAGGGAAACATTTTTTGGGCAGCGAATTTTGGGTGGGAGGGACGGTTTTTGGTGGAGGGAGCCTCCGCTTATCTATATAATAATAAACGATTGCTCGAGACTAGCTAAATCACCTGACCTGGGAGGGAAACATTTTTTGGGCAGCGAATTTTGGGTGGGAGGGACGGTTTTTGGTGGAGGGAGCCTCCGCTTATCTATATAATAATAAACGATTGCTCGAGACTAGCTAAATCACCTGACCTGGGAGGGAAACATTTTTTGGGCAGCGAATTTTGGGTGGGAGGGACGGTTTTTGGTGGAGGGAGCCTCCGCTTATCTATATAATAATAAACGATTGCTCGAGACTAGCTAAATCACCTGACCTGGGAGGGAAACATTTTTTGGGCAGCGAATTTTGGGTGGGAGGGACGGTTTTTGGTGGAGGGAGCCTCCGCTTATCTATATAATAATAAACGATTGCTCGAGACTAGCTAAATCACCTGACCTGGGAGGGAAACATTTTTTGGGCAGCGAATTTTGGGTGGGAGGGACGGTTTTTGGTGGAGGGAGCCTCCGCTTATCTATATAATAATAAACGATTGCTCGAGACTAGCTAAATCACCTGACCTGGGAGGGAAACATTTTTTGGGCAGCGAATTTTGGGTGGGAGGGACGGTTTTTGGTGGAGGGAGCCTCCGCTTATCTATATAATAATAAACGATTGCTCGAGACTAGCTAAATCACCTGACCTGGGAGGGAAACATTTTTTGGGCAGCGAATTTTGGGTGGGAGGGACGGTTTTTGGTGGAGGGAGCCTCCGCTTATCTATATAATAATAAACGATTGCTCGAGACTAGCTAAATCACCTGACCTGGGAGGGAAACATTTTTTGGGCAGCGAATTTTGGGTGGGAGGGACGGTTTTTGGTGGAGGGAGCCTCCGCTTATCTATATAATAATAACGATTGCTCGAGACTAGCTAAATCACCTGACCTGGGAGGGAAACATTTTTGGGCAGCGAATTTTGGGTGGGAGGGACGGTTTTTGGTGGAGGGAGCCTCCGCTTATAGGTCTAATAAATGACCTTTGGACACCTCTTGGTGAATTACGTTCCGCAACATGATTAAAGAATTTTTTGGGCAGCGAATTTCAACTGTAAGGATGGTCTCTTTATGCCTTGACCCTCCGATCATAGCATTCTTTTAAATGGGAGGGTGATTTGGCTGTAAAGAGCCAGGTGTGGTCGTTTACCAAACAAGACCGCAGAAAAATTTTTTTTCCTCGTGCTTCTTTTTCTCTTTCACGATTGTCACGTCGACTTTCCCACCCCCTGACGTTGTCTTTGTACGCGAATGAGCAACATCTCCACGAATGCCAACCTCATTCACTTGAGATGAGCTCAGTATTGGCATATGTAAGTCACCAAAAAGTGCTATTATTATGGTATTCATAAAACTTACTGGAGGCCTTTTTCTTTTCCTTTTCTTCGGATAGAAGAGTTCCACGGTCCTGCCCTAGCCACGCTTTTACATCAGGATTACTCTCTACGGCTTCAACTTCGTTCGGGTGTCCGATCTCTTCGCTCATCGTTCAAAGATTTACGACATCTGCTTCTGAAATGAAGCTAACGCAAGCCTTGAAGGTGCGTTTCAACTGACAACATGGAAAATACAGAACTACTACCCACTTTACTAATACAATCCACCTGCAGTCTTTTGTATCCTATTCCTCCGCTCCGTCTGCACGCTTTTCCGTCAAGAAAGCGTCCGTCGCCGCAAATATTTTTCAGCGATTCCAAGTCAATTGAGCTCGGCAGGGGTCTTTCAAGGTATGTACGCGTAACACACAAACTATATTAACTATCGCACACTTTACTAATACAATCGACCTGTAGTTTGTTTTATTATATTCCTCCACTCCATCTGCAACTTTCTATATCAATAAACCGGCCGTTTTCGACAACTGACTTTGACGATTGTAATTCAATTGAGCTCGGCAGGGGTCTCTCAGGTATGTACGCGTAACACACAAACTATCTTAACTATCGCACACTTTACTAATACAATCGACCTGTAGTTTGCTTTATTATATTCCTCCACTCCATCTGCAACTTTCTATATCAATAAACCGGCCGTTTTCGACAACTGACTTTGACGATTGTAATTCAATTGAGTTCGGCAGGCGTCTCTCAGGTATGTACGCGTAACACACAAACTATCTTAACTATCGCACACTTTACTAATACAATCGACCTGTAGTTTGCTTTATTATATTCCTCCACTCCATCTGCAACTTTCTATATCAGTAAACCGGCCGTTTTCGACAACTGACTTTGACGATTGTAATTCAATTGAGTTCGGCAGGCGTCTCTCAGGTATGTACGCGTAACACACAAACTATCTTAACTATCGCACACTTTACTAATACAATCGACCTGTAGTTTGCTTTATTATATTCCTCCACTCCATCTGCAACTTTATATATCAATAAAGCGGCCGTTTTCGACAACTGACTTTTACGATTCCCACTCAATTGAGCTCGGCAGGGGTCTCTCAAGGTATGTACGCGTAACACACAAACTATGTTAACTATCGCACACTTTACTAATACAATCGACCTGTAGTTTGCTTTATTATATTCCTCCACTCCATCTGCAACTTTCTATATCAATAAAGCGGCCGTTTTCGACAACTGACTTTGACGATTCCCACTCAATTGAGTTCGGCAGGGGTCTCTCAAGGTATGTACACGTAATAAACAGACTATGTAACTATCACCCACTTTACTAATACAATCGACCTACAGTTTGCTTTATTATATTCCTCCACTCCATCTGCACCTTTATATATCAATAAAACGCCCCGTTTCGACAACTTACTTTGACGATTGTAATTCAATTGAGTTCGGCTGCGGTTTTTCACGGTATGGTACCATAACACACAAAACATAAAGCCATCGCCCACTTTACTACTACAATCGACCTACAGTCTTTTGTACCCTGTTCTTCCACTTTGTCGGGACCCGTGTCAAGAGAAAAATCTTCCGTCTTCGGTGCTTCGCTGACTCCCTTGCGTACTCATTAGCATTCGGAAGACCCCTTTAAGGTATGACCGTACCAAGTCGGACCACTATTTTTGCCATCCAATTTACTAAAAAAAATTTTTTTTCAACAGTTGCGTCCTTTTCTGTTACTCTTTTTACGCACTTCCCACGAAGTCCTTTTTCCTTTTTCTTCACTTCGCTGACTGACATGAAGCCTCATTGCGTTTCCGCCGACTCACTACAACTACCACCACACCACAGCGGACCGTAACGAATCACCCTCCCTTTATCCAAGTACTATTCCTATAGCTGGCTGCCCTTCACTCTATCGCTTTGACTGCCTACTCTGCTCAATAAAGTTTTTATTTCTATACGACACTTTGCTGACTGACCTGCCCTCACTGACTGCTGCCACGCCGACTGCGCCTACGATCACCCCCCAAACAGCGCACACTTATGACTGAGTTTGATGATACTGTGCCACTTATTCTTTTTTCGTATAGCCAAGTTGCCTTCCATATCCTATGTTTTTCCAAAGTGGTATACTGACTTCAAGTCGACTTCTACTGCGTAACCCATCGTACTACCTTAAAATTTTTCAATAAACCCATCCTCTTCGTGAAGCGTTTCGTCTGCCCTTGATTCTTTTCATACCGTACGTCTTCTGCCTTCTTTTCAAACCAAACGCCCGTTATGCCTTGCCCTGTATGCCAGCGAACTGACCATAGTCGTTCTACGCACCACCTCTGCCCCATGCGTACCGCACGTTCACGTCCTGTCCTCCCGTAAGAAAATAAAACCATATCTATTTCAAAGAATAGTAGAACTGAGGTCATAAATAAAGTGAAACCTGCCCTGAGTGCGGTCAGACCGACCACCAACGCTCCTCCAGTCCGTTATGTCCTAATAGGCCTCCTGCTTGCCAGAAATGCGGCGGCACAGACCATCGTCTGCCAACGCATACTCGCTGTCCCCGTAACACTCGATACGGCTTGACCGACAAGTGAGTGCCTACAGTTCTTTTCTCTTTTTAACGTGTCCTGACCTTTTTCCTCTTTTTTTTACAGTGACCCACGTAATGGAGAGGCTGAGCGTCGTGTCCGTCAGCGTATCGAGCAAGGCCAACCCACCTCCTTTCAGAGTGCCCTTGGATCCATTCACGACTTCCGTCCTGCCACCGTGTTTGGTCCAAACACTACTGACCACCACCACGTCCTGCCACCTCGCACTGCCGAGTGTCCTTTCTGCCGCGCTCGCATGTGGACCGCCGAAAAAGTGCAGTCAAGCACCCAAGGCTTTCCAGTCTTCAACCTGTGCTGCAAAGGTGGCCGCGTTCGTCTCCCTCTTCTCTCTCCTCCTCCTCAACCTGTCCAAAGACTGCTTCGCAGTCAAGAGGGCAGTGACTTTCGCCGTATGCTGCGCGCATACAACAACGTCTTTGCTTTCTGCTCTTTGCGCGTGAACCTTGACGAGCAACTGATGCGCGCTACTCAAGGTTCATACACCTTCCGCATCAGTGGCTCACTCTGTCACCGCATGGGTCCTCTCCTTCCTCCCGACGCCACCACCCCACCCACGTTCGCCCAAATATACATTCTTGACTCCAACGATCAGCTTAATCGCCGAGCTGATATGTTTGGTGAGCAAGCTCTGGACCGTGTCCTGCTGGCCGAGCTGCAAGCTATGCTCGAGGGTCACAACCCCTTCGCACACACGCTGCAGACAGCCGCCGAACGACTTCGAGACGAACCAGAGACCAATCTCTCCATTCGGATCTCTGGTGACTCTGCGCGCTTAGGTCGACGCTACGATGCACCCACCAGCGCCGAAGTAGCCGTCATTCTGCCCGGTTCGGAGGACGGGCGAGGCGCAGGCGAGTACCGTGACGTCGTGTACATGACCAAGCAGGGTGATCTCGTCACCATCAATGAGACACATTCTTACTACGATGCCCTCCGTTTTGTCCTTATCCTGCCTCGTGGTGAGCTCGGTTGGACTCCTCAAATTCAAAAGTTCCCTCCTGGCAATCCAAACGCAAGAGCCACGGACGGTATCCATGACTCTGCTTCCTCAGATGAGCCTGTTGCACAGTTTACCACTGACTCTGACGACGACTCTGATACAGATGAAAGTGAAGATGATGACGATGGTGCCGATGAAGAGGACGCTGACCCTGGAGAGAACGCGCGTTCTGTCAGCATCCGAGAGTACTACGCGTACATGCTTCAAGAACGTAGCGGCTCTTTTCTACACGACTACGGCCGGCTCTTTCATGAGTATATTGTCGATCAATACGCCAAGGTCGAGCATGGTCGTCTACGGTGGCATATCAACAACCAGCGTGAATACCGTAGCGCGATATACCAGGGTGCTGTTGACGCTCTCGCGGCAGGAGACCATGACGCACGCTTAATCGGTCGCCGTGTCTATCTTCCTGCCAGCTTCACGTTCAGCGATCGCTACATGCAGCAGCGGTATCAAGACGCTATGGCCATTGTTCAGGTTCTGGGGGACCCTGACCTCTTCATCACCTTCACTAGCAATCCTGTTTGGCCGGAGATTGAGCGTGAGCTTACCCCTCCGCAAACAGCAGCTGACCGTATTGACATTGTTTGTCGTGTCTTCCGTCAAAAACTTAATGCTTTGGTGCGAGACATCAAAAAGAGGAGCATCTTCGGCCGCGTCAAAGGCAATGTCCATGTTGTCGAGTTTCAGAAGAGAGGTCTCCCGCATGCACATATCCTCGTCATCCTCGATCCTCGTGATAAGCCGCACACGCCAGACGATTTTGATCGTATCGTCTCGGCCGAAATTCCTGACCCTGCCACTCACCCAAAGCTCTATGATTTGGTTAGACGCCACATGATACACCGTCCCTGTGGTCGTCATAATCCAAACTCGCCGTGTATGGGCAGAGATGGTAGGTGTACGAAGCACTATCCGCATAGGCTACGTGAAGAGACAACCGTCAACGAAGAGACAGGGTACGTTATTTACCGTCGCCCACCCAACGGTCGCGCCTATCCTCCTGGCCGGTCAGCACGATTTGCGCAAGACAACACATGGGTGGTCCCCTACAACCCGTACTTGCTCCTGAAGTATCGCGCTCATATCAATGTCGAGATATGCAGCAAGGCACAGAGCGTCAAGTACGTTTACAAGTACGTTTACAAAGGTCATGATCGCGCCGAAGTCGCTGTTACAGCGCATCAACCTCAAAGCCAAGCTCAAGTCCAGCTCCAAGCGCAAAGTGCAGAAGATGTCGTTGTCAACGAGATCTCGCAGTATCTGAATTCTCGATATGTTGCAGCCTGCGAAGCAGCCTGGCGTCTGTTTGCTTTCCCTTTGCAGCAGCAGTCGCCCAGTGTCTATCGGCTCCCTGTCCATCTTCCAGGCCAGCAGTATGTCACTTTTAATGCAAACGGCAACCTGCAGAGAATTCTTGAGGCGAACACCGATACCAGGCTCACAGCATGGTTCATTCTGAATCAGCAAGACGTTCGCGCCAGGGAGTACTTATACCCCGATATTCCTCTGCATTACCGCTTTGCGAATGATACCAAGCGCTGGATCCGTCGCAGCCGAAAACACCACGTCGTCGCCCGGGTATATGCCGTTACGCAGATTGATATGGAGCGTTTGTCTCTGCGTGTACTCTTGCATCACATCCCAGGCGCTCAGTCTTTCGAAAACCTCAAGGCAGATGGTCGCGGCGTACAGCACTCCACATTTCATGCATGTGCTGTTGCCCGTGGCCTCATGCATAACGACAACGAGTGGCGTGATCTTTTGCAGCAATTGGCCAATTTCGAAACATCGGCGCAGAATTATCGCAACACATTCTGTGTTATTCTCGCGCGGTGTCGCCCGGGCAACCATGTGGAGCTTTGGGAGGAATTTCGTGACGAACTCGCGGCAGATTTCTTTTACGCACAACGCCAGCAAGGCCGGCCGCGGGATGAGGCCGAGGCGTATGATAATGCACTCGTTGAGGTAGACTCCATACTCGAAAGCCATGGTACCAGTCTCTCGCAATTTGCCGGCATGCCTACACCGTCTTTGGAAGCACGCAACCGCGACCGACGTCAGCAATTGAGATCTCTACCCGTTGCCGATCGCGAGCGCTCTCGCTATGATGCCCAGCTTTTGTCGGACGAACTGCCGCAGCAGGTTGCCTCATTGAATGCTGGCCAGCGTCACGTTTACGATACAATCCTCGCTGCCGTTGACGCACCAGCAGACAATGTAGGTCAACAAAGATTATTTTTTGTCGATGGACCTGGCGGCACAGGCAAGACATACCTGTATAATATTATCCTCAATACCATTCGCGCACGAGGTGATATCGCTATTGCTTCGGCATCTTCGGGTATTGCTGCACTTCTCCTTCGAGGAGGGCGGACTGCCCATAGCACGTTTGGGATACCCCTCATTCTTGGCAACGACTCAAGCTCCTCTTTGGATATCGCGCGCGAGCCAGCCCAGCTTCTCAAGGCAGCCAAGTTAATCCTTTGGGATGAGGCACCCATGTCACATCGACTTGGTGTCCAATTGGTTGATCGGCTGCTCAGGGATATCATGAGTGCATCTCCTGATTGTCGCCATCTCCACTCTGTTCCTTTTGGAGGAAAAGTTGTCCTCTTCGGAGGCGATTTTAGACAATGTCTTCCTGTTGTGCCCCATGGTAGTGCTTCCGAAATTGTGGATGCTTGCATCAAAAGCTCTCCTTTGTGGTCCCACATCCATTCCCTCCGTCTTACCGAAAACATGCGAGTGCAAAGGGCGCGTTCCGCTAACCAGGACCAAGCGGACGAAATTGAGGCCTTCACCCATTTTCTTCTGCAAGTTGGCAATGGGGAGATAACCCCTTTAAGCCCGAACGACCCGTCAACCATCGGCCTTCCGCAAGACTTAGTTTGTATTGTCAACAATATTGAACAAATCGTCCGCTCGACATGGCCCACGCTCAATTACACCGCCACCAACAACGCTCTCTCCCTCATCGATGCTGCTATTTTAACACCTCTGAACTCGCATGTAGCTGAGCTCAACGATGTTGCATCTCAGTTGCTTCAAGGCGAGTTTCACGTGTATCACGCACATCATTCTTTTCCACCCAACCACCGTAATACCAACGTCCAGCTCGAGCAACTCGAAAGGATCAATGGCCATGGTCTGCAGCCTTCCATCCTTCGCTTGAAGATAGGCATGCCAGTCATGTGCATCCGAAACATTGATCCTGGAAGAGGTCTTTGCAACGGCACGAGACTTATTTGCCGCCGACTGGAAGATCACTTCATCGAGGCCGAGATCGCCAGCGGCGAGTACAGACGCAATATCGTCCATATACCACGCATACCGCTTACCACACGGGACACAGATCCTGTCCCAGCCATGTTTACCCGCCGTCAGTTCCCTGTTGTCCCTTCATTTGCCATGACAATTAACAAGAGCCAGGGACAGACATTACAACGCGCATCTCTTTTTCTTCCTCGCCCCGTCTTTTCGCACGGCCAACTGTACGTCGCCCTCTCACGGGTCACTTCCCGTGATGGCGTTAGAATTTTCTTTCCTTCGCCCGAACCTCACCAACCTGCCCTTCTCCCACCGTACAAGACAAGCAACGTCGTATACAAAGACGTCTTATAAATATATTTATTGAAATCACCAGCCCTTCTCCCTATGAGATATAAGTTTTTCCTTTTTACGCATCAAGTCACTTAAATATTTCTGTTTCAACCATGAGAGATATATTATAGAGTTCTGTCACAACACGTATATGCTATAGAAGGACTGTTTTGAAGACTTTCACTTTGAACGTGTCGAAATGGCGAAACAAAAGACAAACGCAAAACAATAAACAAACTATAGTATTATGATCTTAATCTTTTACGCAGACGGTATATATGACCATACCGTTTTATGGTGCAGTCATAGTCTACTCTCCTTACGTTTTACGAACACTACAAAAGCTATTGCCAGACGTGCAAGTCATACCTACCCATGCGAATGAGCTCATTCATTCGCAGTCAGGCGAGACCACCGTAGACACAGTCATAATAGCGCAGTTCGTCTATTTTGATATACAGTGTCATAGAACTGGATCACTTCTGCCCATAGAAATAATGCATTGATCGCTATGCAAAAGCTATAAGCTATGCACAGTATATTATATGTGACAAGCGAAAATGGTCGGTCTTTTATTCTGCTGAAATCGACTTTTCGTCTTTTCCCTTTGTGACGCTCTTTATTTTTCTTTTTCGTTTTCCTTTCTTCGGCTCTTTACTTTTCTTGCGAAAACAGCATACTTTTTTCCACCGATTCAACCAACATTGACAATCACAACCGCGATGGAGTTACTCATTCTTGACATGGGCTCATGTACATTCCGTAAGCCACACTAAAAGTTTTCACATAGGCCGTTTCTTCAACCAGTGACCGTCGAGCAGATACTTTCCTGTACTTTTTTTAAAATAAACAAGTACTGACATAAAGTCTACAGTCTATCCATCTACCCTTCTGCCCAGTTGCGACATTGGCTTCCCTCATCACGTTCATTGATCTTCCATCATTACGATCATTAACCAGATGGGCAAACTTCAAAACATGACTCACGCTATATTGTATAATACGATAAAGCGACGCACTTCCTTTATTACGAATACCAACTTATACGTCTGCAGAGTGGCTATCCAAGTTTCATACCACGTGACAACTCCTTCAATATACGGTACACATACTGTACGCAGGCCGATATTCGCTGTGACGACTCAACTCACCACTGCATAAACACGTCGCGAAGATATAGTAACAACCTAAACTATTTTGTTTTTATTACGATAGCTTTACTTGCGTATCCATAGACCTTCTACCTGCTTCCTGCTCCTACGATGCCTGACAGCCCTTTTTACAGTATATTCACACAAGAGTTCTGCACTATACGTAACTCGACATTATTTTTCCTCTACTGGGGCTGATGGTGATATCTTTCAGCTGCGTTTCCGTGACATTAACAGTAAGTGCACCGTTTTCATCTTAATCTCTCTTGCGACTTCGCATACTAACAAGTTGTCTTCGTAATTTTTGGAACAGAATATCTTTGTTCTTATGCAAGTATTTGTTGCCTACTGCATATACGACTTCGCTTGACAGAAAGCGCTGCGCTGATATTATAATGTAAGAAGCATGATAATGACAAGGTAAGTACGGGTCAAGCGAAGAACTGGGGAAAACATGTGTAATCAATAAATAAATGTCATTACATCTATTCTACTATCTGTATATACACTTTACAATATTTGATATCTTGAGTCTTTTTCTGCGAATCTTCAAAAACGGACCCCTTACCTTAATGAGGCTTCATCTTTCAGGTACAATATGGAAATTCCCAACCATAATGAAATATCTTATGAACAGCGTTATTCATGATAATCGTTTGAGAAACTACTACCAGCTCCTTTCTTTGTATACTTCCACATCATATGCTGGAATGTTTTACGAAACTTAACATTCATAGCTATGCAACTGATTTTCGTATTTTCAAGTCTAGATATTGCCGCTTTGAAATAAGAATAGACGCAAGCAGATTTAATCCACAAAATAAATATGTACACTAGCAGCGCCCCACACACGCGAAGCGTGAACGGGGGTATGGGGGCTGGCCCCCATCAAGCGGTGGGAAACGGACTAGAGTGACCGGAGATTAAGTGGAGGTTGTGATGACCCGTAGCCGAAGGCGAAGGGGCTCATTCACACCCGAAGCGCAATCGGAGTGTCACTCTTGGACGAAGCGAAGCGAGTCCCACCGCTTGTCTATATAATAATAAACGATTGCTCGAGACTAGCTAAATCACCTGACCTGGGAGGGAAACATTTTTTGGGCAGCGAATTTTGGGTGGGAGGGACGGTTTTTGGTGGAGGGAGCCTCCGCTTATAGGTCTAATAAATGACCTTTGGACACCTCTTGGTGAATTACGTTCCGCAACATGATTAAAGAATTTTTTGGGCAGCGAATTTCAACTGTAAGGATGGTCTCTTTATGCCTTGACCCTCCGATCATAGCATTCTTTTAAATGGGAGGGTGATTTGGCTGTAAAGAGCCAGGTGTGGTCGTTTACCAAACAAGACCGCAGAAAAATTTTTTTTCCTCGTGCTTCTTTTTCTCTTTCACGATTGTCACGTCGACTTTCCCACCCCCTGACGTTGTCTTTGTACGCGAATGAGCAACATCTCCACGAATGCCAACCTCATTCACTTGAGATGAGCTCAGTATTGGCATATGTAAGTCACCAAAAAGTGCTATTATTATGGTATTCATAAAACTTACTGGAGGCCTTTTTCTTTTCCTTTTCTTCGGATAGAAGAGTTCCACGGTCCTGCCCTAGCCACGCTTTTACATCAGGATTACTCTCTACGGCTTCAACTTCGTTCGGGTGTCCGATCTCTTCGCTCATCGTTCAAAGATTTACGACATCTGCTTCTGAAATGAAGCTAACGCAAGCCTTGAAGGTGCGTTTCAACTGACAACATGGAAAATACAGAACTACTACCCACTTTACTAATACAATCCACCTGCAGTCTTTTGTATCCTATTCCTCCGCTCCGTCTGCACGCTTTTCCGTCAAGAAAGCGTCCGTCGCCGCAAATATTTTTCAGCGATTCCAAGTCAATTGAGCTCGGCAGGGGTCTTTCAAGGTATGTACGCGTAACACACAAACTATATTAACTATCGCACACTTTACTAATACAATCGACCTGTAGTTTGTTTTATTATATTCCTCCACTCCATCTGCAACTTTCTATATCAATAAACCGGCCGTTTTCGACAACTGACTTTGACGATTGTAATTCAATTGAGCTCGGCAGGGGTCTCTCAGGTATGTACGCGTAACACACAAACTATCTTAACTATCGCACACTTTACTAATACAATCGACCTGTAGTTTGCTTTATTATATTCCTCCACTCCATCTGCAACTTTCTATATCAATAAACCGGCCGTTTTCGACAACTGACTTTGACGATTGTAATTCAATTGAGTTCGGCAGGCGTCTCTCAGGTATGTACGCGTAACACACAAACTATCTTAACTATCGCACACTTTACTAATACAATCGACCTGTAGTTTGCTTTATTATATTCCTCCACTCCATCTGCAACTTTCTATATCAGTAAACCGGCCGTTTTCGACAACTGACTTTGACGATTGTAATTCAATTGAGTTCGGCAGGCGTCTCTCAGGTATGTACGCGTAACACACAAACTATCTTAACTATCGCACACTTTACTAATACAATCGACCTGTAGTTTGCTTTATTATATTCCTCCACTCCATCTGCAACTTTATATATCAATAAAGCGGCCGTTTTCGACAACTGACTTTTACGATTCCCACTCAATTGAGCTCGGCAGGGGTCTCTCAAGGTATGTACGCGTAACACACAAACTATGTTAACTATCGCACACTTTACTAATACAATCGACCTGTAGTTTGCTTTATTATATTCCTCCACTCCATCTGCAACTTTCTATATCAATAAAGCGGCCGTTTTCGACAACTGACTTTGACGATTCCCACTCAATTGAGTTCGGCAGGGGTCTCTCAAGGTATGTACACGTAATAAACAGACTATGTAACTATCACCCACTTTACTAATACAATCGACCTACAGTTTGCTTTATTATATTCCTCCACTCCATCTGCACCTTTATATATCAATAAAACGCCCCGTTTCGACAACTTACTTTGACGATTGTAATTCAATTGAGTTCGGCTGCGGTTTTTCACGGTATGGTACCATAACACACAAAACATAAAGCCATCGCCCACTTTACTACTACAATCGACCTACAGTCTTTTGTACCCTGTTCTTCCACTTTGTCGGGACCCGTGTCAAGAGAAAAATCTTCCGTCTTCGGTGCTTCGCTGACTCCCTTGCGTACTCATTAGCATTCGGAAGACCCCTTTAAGGTATGACCGTACCAAGTCGGACCACTATTTTTGCCATCCAATTTACTAAAAAAAATTTTTTTTCAACAGTTGCGTCCTTTTCTGTTACTCTTTTTACGCACTTCCCACGAAGTCCTTTTTCCTTTTTCTTCACTTCGCTGACTGACATGAAGCCTCATTGCGTTTCCGCCGACTCACTACAACTACCACCACACCACAGCGGACCGTAACGAATCACCCTCCCTTTATCCAAGTACTATTCCTATAGCTGGCTGCCCTTCACTCTATCGCTTTGACTGCCTACTCTGCTCAATAAAGTTTTTATTTCTATACGACACTTTGCTGACTGACCTGCCCTCACTGACTGCTGCCACGCCGACTGCGCCTACGATCACCCCCAAACAGCGCACACTTATGACTGAGTTTGATGATACTGTGCCACTTATTCTTTTTTCGTATAGCCAAGTTGCCTTCCATATCCTATGTTTTTCCAAAGTGGTATACTGACTTCAAGTCGACTTCTACTGCGTAACCCATCGTACTACCTTAAAATTTTTCAATAAACCCATCCTCTTCGTGAAGCGTTTCGTCTGCCCTTGATTCTTTTCATACCGTACGTCTTCTGCCTTCTTTTCAAACCAAACGCCCGTTATGCCTTGCCCTGTATGCCAGCGAACTGACCATAGTCGTTCTACGCACCACCTCTGCCCCATGCGTACCGCACGTTCACGTCCTGTCCTCCCGTAAGAAAATAAAACCATATCTATTTCAAAGAATAGTAGAACTGAGGTCATAAATAAAGTGAAACCTGCCCTGAGTGCGGTCAGACCGACCACCAACGCTCCTCCAGTCCGTTATGTCCTAATAGGCCTCCTGCTTGCCAGAAATGCGGCGGCACAGACCATCGTCTGCCAACGCATACTCGCTGTCCCCGTAACACTCGATACGGCTTGACCGACAAGTGAGTGCCTACAGTTCTTTTCTCTTTTTAACGTGTCCTGACCTTTTTCCTCTTTTTTTTACAGTGACCCACGTAATGGAGAGGCTGAGCGTCGTGTCCGTCAGCGTATCGAGCAAGGCCAACCCACCTCCTTTCAGAGTGCCCTTGGATCCATTCACGACTTCCGTCCTGCCACCGTGTTTGGTCCAAACACTACTGACCACCACCACGTCCTGCCACCTCGCACTGCCGAGTGTCCTTTCTGCCGCGCTCGCATGTGGACCGCCGAAAAAGTGCAGTCAAGCACCCAAGGCTTTCCAGTCTTCAACCTGTGCTGCAAAGGTGGCCGCGTTCGTCTCCCTCTTCTCTCTCCTCCTCCTCAACCTGTCCAAAGACTGCTTCGCAGTCAAGAGGGCAGTGACTTTCGCCGTATGCTGCGCGCATACAACAACGTCTTTGCTTTCTGCTCTTTGCGCGTGAACCTTGACGAGCAACTGATGCGCGCTACTCAAGGTTCATACACCTTCCGCATCAGTGGCTCACTCTGTCACCGCATGGGTCCTCTCCTTCCTCCCGACGCCACCACCCCACCCACGTTCGCCCAAATATACATTCTTGACTCCAACGATCAGCTTAATCGCCGAGCTGATATGTTTGGTGAGCAAGCTCTGGACCGTGTCCTGCTGGCCGAGCTGCAAGCTATGCTCGAGGGTCACAACCCCTTCGCACACACGCTGCAGACAGCCGCCGAACGACTTCGAGACGAACCAGAGACCAATCTCTCCATTCGGATCTCTGGTGACTCTGCGCGCTTAGGTCGACGCTACGATGCACCCACCAGCGCCGAAGTAGCCGTCATTCTGCCCGGTTCGGAGGACGGGCGAGGCGCAGGCGAGTACCGTGACGTCGTGTACATGACCAAGCAGGGTGATCTCGTCACCATCAATGAGACACATTCTTACTACGATGCCCTCCGTTTTGTCCTTATCCTGCCTCGTGGTGAGCTCGGTTGGACTCCTCAAATTCAAAAGTTCCCTCCTGGCAATCCAAACGCAAGAGCCACGGACGGTATCCATGACTCTGCTTCCTCAGATGAGCCTGTTGCACAGTTTACCACTGACTCTGACGACGACTCTGATACAGATGAAAGTGAAGATGATGACGATGGTGCCGATGAAGAGGACGCTGACCCTGGAGAGAACGCGCGTTCTGTCAGCATCCGAGAGTACTACGCGTACATGCTTCAAGAACGTAGCGGCTCTTTTCTACACGACTACGGCCGGCTCTTTCATGAGTATATTGTCGATCAATACGCCAAGGTCGAGCATGGTCGTCTACGGTGGCATATCAACAACCAGCGTGAATACCGTAGCGCGATATACCAGGGTGCTGTTGACGCTCTCGCGGCAGGAGACCATGACGCACGCTTAATCGGTCGCCGTGTCTATCTTCCTGCCAGCTTCACGTTCAGCGATCGCTACATGCAGCAGCGGTATCAAGACGCTATGGCCATTGTTCAGGTTCTGGGGGACCCTGACCTCTTCATCACCTTCACTAGCAATCCTGTTTGGCCGGAGATTGAGCGTGAGCTTACCCCTCCGCAAACAGCAGCTGACCGTATTGACATTGTTTGTCGTGTCTTCCGTCAAAAACTTAATGCTTTGGTGCGAGACATCAAAAAGAGGAGCATCTTCGGCCGCGTCAAAGGCAATGTCCATGTTGTCGAGTTTCAGAAGAGAGGTCTCCCGCATGCACATATCCTCGTCATCCTCGATCCTCGTGATAAGCCGCACACGCCAGACGATTTTGATCGTATCGTCTCGGCCGAAATTCCTGACCCTGCCACTCACCCAAAGCTCTATGATTTGGTTAGACGCCACATGATACACCGTCCCTGTGGTCGTCATAATCCAAACTCGCCGTGTATGGGCAGAGATGGTAGGTGTACGAAGCACTATCCGCATAGGCTACGTGAAGAGACAACCGTCAACGAAGAGACAGGGTACGTTATTTACCGTCGCCCACCCAACGGTCGCGCCTATCCTCCTGGCCGGTCAGCACGATTTGCGCAAGACAACACATGGGTGGTCCCCTACAACCCGTACTTGCTCCTGAAGTATCGCGCTCATATCAATGTCGAGATATGCAGCAAGGCACAGAGCGTCAAGTACGTTTACAAGTACGTTTACAAAGGTCATGATCGCGCCGAAGTCGCTGTTACAGCGCATCAACCTCAAAGCCAAGCTCAAGTCCAGCTCCAAGCGCAAAGTGCAGAAGATGTCGTTGTCAACGAGATCTCGCAGTATCTGAATTCTCGATATGTTGCAGCCTGCGAAGCAGCCTGGCGTCTGTTTGCTTTCCCTTTGCAGCAGCAGTCGCCCAGTGTCTATCGGCTCCCTGTCCATCTTCCAGGCCAGCAGTATGTCACTTTTAATGCAAACGGCAACCTGCAGAGAATTCTTGAGGCGAACACCGATACCAGGCTCACAGCATGGTTCATTCTGAATCAGCAAGACGTTCGCGCCAGGGAGTACTTATACCCCGATATTCCTCTGCATTACCGCTTTGCGAATGATACCAAGCGCTGGATCCGTCGCAGCCGAAAACACCACGTCGTCGCCCGGGTATATGCCGTTACGCAGATTGATATGGAGCGTTTGTCTCTGCGTGTACTCTTGCATCACATCCCAGGCGCTCAGTCTTTCGAAAACCTCAAGGCAGATGGTCGCGGCGTACAGCACTCCACATTTCATGCATGTGCTGTTGCCCGTGGCCTCATGCATAACGACAACGAGTGGCGTGATCTTTTGCAGCAATTGGCCAATTTCGAAACATCGGCGCAGAATTATCGCAACACATTCTGTGTTATTCTCGCGCGGTGTCGCCCGGGCAACCATGTGGAGCTTTGGGAGGAATTTCGTGACGAACTCGCGGCAGATTTCTTTTACGCACAACGCCAGCAAGGCCGGCCGCGGGATGAGGCCGAGGCGTATGATAATGCACTCGTTGAGGTAGACTCCATACTCGAAAGCCATGGTACCAGTCTCTCGCAATTTGCCGGCATGCCTACACCGTCTTTGGAAGCACGCAACCGCGACCGACGTCAGCAATTGAGATCTCTACCCGTTGCCGATCGCGAGCGCTCTCGCTATGATGCCCAGCTTTTGTCGGACGAACTGCCGCAGCAGGTTGCCTCATTGAATGCTGGCCAGCGTCACGTTTACGATACAATCCTCGCTGCCGTTGACGCACCAGCAGACAATGTAGGTCAACAAAGATTATTTTTTGTCGATGGACCTGGCGGCACAGGCAAGACATACCTGTATAATATTATCCTCAATACCATTCGCGCACGAGGTGATATCGCTATTGCTTCGGCATCTTCGGGTATTGCTGCACTTCTCCTTCGAGGAGGGCGGACTGCCCATAGCACGTTTGGGATACCCCTCATTCTTGGCAACGACTCAAGCTCCTCTTTGGATATCGCGCGCGAGCCAGCCCAGCTTCTCAAGGCAGCCAAGTTAATCCTTTGGGATGAGGCACCCATGTCACATCGACTTGGTGTCCAATTGGTTGATCGGCTGCTCAGGGATATCATGAGTGCATCTCCTGATTGTCGCCATCTCCACTCTGTTCCTTTTGGAGGAAAAGTTGTCCTCTTCGGAGGCGATTTTAGACAATGTCTTCCTGTTGTGCCCCATGGTAGTGCTTCCGAAATTGTGGATGCTTGCATCAAAAGCTCTCCTTTGTGGTCCCACATCCATTCCCTCCGTCTTACCGAAAACATGCGAGTGCAAAGGGCGCGTTCCGCTAACCAGGACCAAGCGGACGAAATTGAGGCCTTCACCCATTTTCTTCTGCAAGTTGGCAATGGGGAGATAACCCCTTTAAGCCCGAACGACCCGTCAACCATCGGCCTTCCGCAAGACTTAGTTTGTATTGTCAACAATATTGAACAAATCGTCCGCTCGACATGGCCCACGCTCAATTACACCGCCACCAACAACGCTCTCTCCCTCATCGATGCTGCTATTTTAACACCTCTGAACTCGCATGTAGCTGAGCTCAACGATGTTGCATCTCAGTTGCTTCAAGGCGAGTTTCACGTGTATCACGCACATCATTCTTTTCCACCCAACCACCGTAATACCAACGTCCAGCTCGAGCAACTCGAAAGGATCAATGGCCATGGTCTGCAGCCTTCCATCCTTCGCTTGAAGATAGGCATGCCAGTCATGTGCATCCGAAACATTGATCCTGGAAGAGGTCTTTGCAACGGCACGAGACTTATTTGCCGCCGACTGGAAGATCACTTCATCGAGGCCGAGATCGCCAGCGGCGAGTACAGACGCAATATCGTCCATATACCACGCATACCGCTTACCACACGGGACACAGATCCTGTCCCAGCCATGTTTACCCGCCGTCAGTTCCCTGTTGTCCCTTCATTTGCCATGACAATTAACAAGAGCCAGGGACAGACATTACAACGCGCATCTCTTTTTCTTCCTCGCCCCGTCTTTTCGCACGGCCAACTGTACGTCGCCCTCTCACGGGTCACTTCCCGTGATGGCGTTAGAATTTTCTTTCCTTCGCCCGAACCTCACCAACCTGCCCTTCTCCCACCGTACAAGACAAGCAACGTCGTATACAAAGACGTCTTATAAATATATTTATTGAAATCACCAGCCCTTCTCCCTATGAGATATAAGTTTTTCCTTTTTACGCATCAAGTCACTTAAATATTTCTGTTTCAACCATGAGAGATATATTATAGAGTTCTGTCACAACACGTATATGCTATAGAAGGACTGTTTTGAAGACTTTCACTTTGAACGTGTCGAAATGGCGAAACAAAAGACAAACGCAAAACAATAAACAAACTATAGTATTATGATCTTAATCTTTTACGCAGACGGTATATATGACCATACCGTTTTATGGTGCAGTCATAGTCTACTCTCCTTACGTTTTACGAACACTACAAAAGCTATTGCCAGACGTGCAAGTCATACCTACCCATGCGAATGAGCTCATTCATTCGCAGTCAGGCGAGACCACCGTAGACACAGTCATAATAGCGCAGTTCGTCTATTTTGATATACAGTGTCATAGAACTGGATCACTTCTGCCCATAGAAATAATGCATTGATCGCTATGCAAAAGCTATAAGCTATGCACAGTATATTATATGTGACAAGCGAAAATGGTCGGTCTTTTATTCTGCTGAAATCGACTTTTCGTCTTTTCCCTTTGTGACGCTCTTTATTTTTCTTTTTCGTTTTCCTTTCTTCGGCTCTTTACTTTTCTTGCGAAAACAGCATACTTTTTTCCACCGATTCAACCAACATTGACAATCACAACCGCGATGGAGTTACTCATTCTTGACATGGGCTCATGTACATTCCGTAAGCCACACTAAAAGTTTTCACATAGGCCGTTTCTTCAACCAGTGACCGTCGAGCAGATACTTTCCTGTACTTTTTTTAAAATAAACAAGTACTGACATAAAGTCTACAGTCTATCCATCTACCCTTCTGCCCAGTTGCGACATTGGCTTCCCTCATCACGTTCATTGATCTTCCATCATTACGATCATTAACCAGATGGGCAAACTTCAAAACATGACTCACGCTATATTGTATAATACGATAAAGCGACGCACTTCCTTTATTACGAATACCAACTTATACGTCTGCAGAGTGGCTATCCAAGTTTCATACCACGTGACAACTCCTTCAATATACGGTACACATACTGTACGCAGGCCGATATTCGCTGTGACGACTCAACTCACCACTGCATAAACACGTCGCGAAGATATAGTAACAACCTAAACTATTTTGTTTTTATTACGATAGCTTTACTTGCGTATCCATAGACCTTCTACCTGCTTCCTGCTCCTACGATGCCTGACAGCCCTTTTTACAGTATATTCACACAAGAGTTCTGCACTATACGTAACTCGACATTATTTTTCCTCTACTGGGGCTGATGGTGATATCTTTCAGCTGCGTTTCCGTGACATTAACAGTAAGTGCACCGTTTTCATCTTAATCTCTCTTGCGACTTCGCATACTAACAAGTTGTCTTCGTAATTTTTGGAACAGAATATCTTTGTTCTTATGCAAGTATTTGTTGCCTACTGCATATACGACTTCGCTTGACAGAAAGCGCTGCGCTGATATTATAATGTAAGAAGCATGATAATGACAAGGTAAGTACGGGTCAAGCGAAGAACTGGGGAAAACATGTGTAATCAATAAATAAATGTCATTACATCTATTCTACTATCTGTATATACACTTTACAATATTTGATATCTTGAGTCTTTTTCTGCGAATCTTCAAAAACGGACCCCTTACCTTAATGAGGCTTCATCTTTCAGGTACAATATGGAAATTCCCAACCATAATGAAATATCTTATGAACAGCGTTATTCATGATAATCGTTTGAGAAACTACTACCAGCTCCTTTCTTTGTATACTTCCACATCATATGCTGGAATGTTTTACGAAACTTAACATTCATAGCTATGCAACTGATTTTCGTATTTTCAAGTCTAGATATTGCCGCTTTGAAATAAGAATAGACGCAAGCAGATTTAATCCACAAAATAAATATGTACACTAGCAGCGCCCCACACACGCGAAGCGTGAACGGGGGTATGGGGGCTGGCCCCCATCAAGCGGTGGGAAACGGACTAGAGTGACCGGAGATTAAGTGGAGGTTGTGATGACCCGTAGCCGAAGGCGAAGGGGCTCATTCACACCCGAAGCGCAATCGGAGTGTCACTCTTGGACGAAGCGAAGCGAGTCCCACCGCTTGTAAAATTAAAATTTTAACGATTGGTAGTCAATATTTCTTTCACATTACTTTTTGTTTAAAAAGTAACAAAAAAACCAAAGAACTTATCTTTGGAAACAGCACGGCCGTAAGTTTTTTTGCAACTTACGCAGATATTTTATTCACCCTAAACATAAAATTATTTAACAATATAGGATATTGTGTAATTATAATTTTAACACTATTTGAAACGTTTCTCAATAGATATCTTGAAAGGGTTCTTCAGCGGCGCGACGCGCGGCGTGACGAATAGCATCAGCCCACGATAATCCGTCTTGCAGGGCCTCCATCATGTACTGGGTCATGGTGGGGTCATTGTTGTCAATGCGCTTGCGGCCGTGGTTTTCGAAACTATTGTATTCGTCCGCATATACATCCATGGCTGGTCCGTATGGGGTGACGCCTCTATCTTGATCGGTGTCTTCGCCAGCGAAGGTCTTGTGAAATACATCCGGTATGACGGATTCGGGCAGGCGAACGTGGGCATCCCAGTATCCTTGCGCGTAGCGCAAGTGTTCGTCAAAGGTTAAGGCATTCAATGCCAGGCAGTGGCGACGGATTCTGTCTTGAAGACCCGACTTAAATCTTGATTGGATCAGCCCACCTTGATCCTCGAGCTCGGCATGCTCGGCGGCGACTTTCAGTCGTCGGTAGAAGCTTGTAGGGCTCTCGTATCTGCCCTGCTTCATCGTCTCAAAATGGTTTCTGAGACGTAGGAGAACGTCTTCTGTGACGAACTCACTCTTTAATCGTTCCATGATGTCATCGAATGGAGTGCGGTTCGTTTGATCACTGGCAAGTCTGCGCAGGTGCTGATCATAATATGTCTTTGCGGGAGAGCGCAGCTGGGCACGCAAGATCTGGTTCTTACGCTTGTCATCAGTGATGTTCCCAAGAAAGAATTGGGATTCAAGGTGTTCCTTGAACCCGCGGAAGTCTTCATGCTCGAATCCGTTATAGAACTTGAGTCCTGTGATTCGAAGCACATCATCTGGAAATATGGCTTGACGGTTCGTGGTTGACATTTTCGTGGTGTGGTTTGTAATCAATGTATGAGTTTTGTGGTTATGTGGTGTTTTTGTGGTTTGTTGTGGTACGTTTCGAAAAGTGGAAATAAGAAAATATTGAAGGTTAAGAGGAAAAAGTAAAAGAGGTGGTAAGAGTGTGTGTATGTGGTTGAAGATGTTTAGATATAATATCCCCTGTAGTGAGCACCACGTATAAGGTTGGTGATTCCTTCAAGGCACGTAAGTAGGTTCGGAGTATAAATAGGCTGGATACGAATTATCCAGGTAAGTAAAAAAGGTTAAGAAGTGTCAAAGGGAAATAGAGTGAGCGCCAGTAAGGTTTTGTATAAAAGCCTTACGAAAAATGGGAAAAAGGGTTGAATAAAGGATGAAAAGGTATAAGAGGTTCAAAAGAAGTCACAAAGCGAGAAGTTTGCGAGTTGAGGTTGACGATGTACTTTGACAATGTCAAGAGATGGAGTTGTGCAGACTTGTAGTTTACGGTGGTGTCTTAGTGCAGGACCAACGGAGACAGATACTAGACTTGTTCTTGAGGCTTGGAAATGGTCTTGTAGCGACGTGCAAGCAGTTATAAAAGAAATTGAGTCTATAAGAGATATGACTTGATTGTATAGTCTTTAAGTATAAGATGTCTAATTTATTCTGGCTGGAAAACTTAAGCCTATTTATATGATTTCTAAAGCTAAGATGGATATGCGATATTTCTAAGTTACGTCTGTTAGGTATACCAAAATGTAGGAGGATAAGAATATGGGGGAGTGTTAAAAGAGGTGAAGATACGAATGTGGGGGAGTGTAAAATAAGGTGGAGATACGGATGTGGGGGAGCACCGAAATTGTTGAGGATACGGATTTGGGGGTGTACCATGAAAGGTGTCAAAAGAAATATGGTATGACACACGTATATATGGTAATGTGTGTCACCATCCTTACACAGGTCGAGGACGATCTTCCTGGAAAGCGGCAATCGTTGCTTGGACCACGTGGTGATGATCATCCTCGGGTAAGGCATGGAAGAATTGCAGCACTGCGAGACCGAGATGGGCCTTCGGCATGCGCAAGCAAGCGGCAAGCATGCGACCTTGGTATAACTCACGGGCACGAGCGACCTTTTCGGTGCGTGGTTTGTTAGCGAACTCGGGAGCGGTGACATGGTCAGGGTTGAGCGGATCAAACTCCTGCAGGGGAATCTTTGCAAGGCGAAGGCGTTCACGAAGCTCGGGAGCGAAAGCATCATGAACCAAAAGGCCCACAACACCCTTCACCGGGAAATGCACATCGATGATACGCGATTGGTCAACATCCAGGTCGCGCATGGCCTTGCGAACCTCGCTGTGAGACAGGCGATGGCTGCGGTGCAGGTACACAAACGAATATCCTTGCGGACCCGACGGAGGAGAGAACAAACGAAGCACTTGCTCGGGCGAGCGAGTAGTACGTGGCGGTGGCGGTGGCTGCTTGCTACGACGGCGAGCAGGACGAGAGGCATTGGCTGCAGCAGCAGCGGCAAACGAGACAGTGCGGTGAGTGGCCGTACGCACGACAGGAAGGGCAGCGGCCTCAGCAGGCGTGGGGGCATGCTGCGATGCCATCAAACCCTCTGACGGCATCGGGACGGAAGGAACGGAAGCGGGCCGGGGCAAATCAGTTTCCATGGCGGTTGGACCACCCTGGGTAACGTCTGTGCGCGTGGGGGCGCTGGCGGTGATACGCGAGGCAAGCTCGCGGCGCAGCTCGGCGATCGTAGCATTGGCGGCGTCCAAACCTTGCTGCAATTGAATGCGCTCTTCCTTGAGAGCGCGGTTTTCCTCCAAGATGGCCCGAATCTCGGCCAACTCGTGGTCCTGGCGTTCCACACGCGCCTGATACGCCGAAATTACGGCGCGTTGTTCGTCGAGGCGCGCATTGGTGCTACGCCAGTCTTCCTTCAACTCGGCCAACCACAAGGGCATCTCGGTATGGACATGGTCCACACGTTGAGCACCTTGGGCGGTGCGAGACTCTTGCTCGGCAGCGGTGACAATGGCATCCCAGTCCTGCGTATTGAGCAGGCTGGCAGGCTGGCCTTGGCCGTTGGGGAGGCTGTCGGCGGGGAGAGCGGGCGAAGCAGATTGTTCCGCGGCGTCGGGGCTGGCGCGACGCGCGGGAGAACGGGACCTGACGGTGCGACGGCTGGAGCCGCTGCTCGGTGATGCTGACCGAGAGCGGGGTTTGGCAGCAGACGGCGCGATGGTGGACCGAGTAGCCGACTCAGGGCTACCCTTGGCAGATTTTGGGGCGATTGTACGACCCATACGAACGGTTAGAGTGCGCTTCGGCGGCGATGGAATGCGCGAGGTGCGAACTGACAAATCACTTCCTAGAGCGGAAGCGCGGCGTTTGGACGATCTCGTGAGAATCGGGGTTACTTGCTCCGGTGCACGAGGTGCTGACGGCTGCTGACGTGGACTCAAGGTAAGGTTTGGGCTGGGATTACGTGAAGAAATTGTGCCTTTTAAGGGAAAGCTCGACAAGAATAAAAAGTATATAAACTGGCGAAATCTATGCGCGCGGCTCGACTAACGTCTCGCCTCTATGGCTCAGCTGGCAGAGCGTCCGCCTAGTAAGCGGAAGGTCTCCAGTTCGATTCTGGATGGAGGCATTTAAAAGAGAACGCATTGTTGTCCGTAGAAGGCTTGATTGTGTTGTCGTACTCCTTTTGTCGGCGTAGATCTGTCGTAATCCTTTTGGCTGTTGTCGGGAGATAAACTCCCTGCCCCTTTTGTTGCCAAATGACAAACCCGCATGCATATCAAGTACGCATCGCGCCCAACCCGCGTGTGTCACTTGAGAAGTTATCCCTGGATCGCGTGTACCCTGCGTCTCTTCCTCATTGTCTACGAGAAACGTTTCAAATAGTGTTAAAATTATAATTACACAATATCCTATATTGTTAAATAATTTTATGTTTAGGGTGAATAAAATATCTGCGTAAGTTGCAAAAAAACTTACGGCAGTGCTGTTTCCAAAGATAAGTTCTTTGGTTTTTTTGTTACTTTTTAAACAAAAAGTAATGTGAAAGAAATATTGACTACCAATCGTTAAAATTTTAATTTTATAAGTTGCAACAGGAAATATTTCAAATGTGAATAAAGAAATATACTGTTATTTCATAAATAACTATATTTCTAAAATAATTATTATTTACAAAATAATGATTATTTTCTTTTTATATATTAATTGCAAATTTTATATTTGCTGAAAAAATCTAGATAAATATTAATAATAGAATAGCATTCTATTTATTATTTAACGTTGCTCTTATACATCTGTATTAAGTATGGATATATTATATAAAGCTATTATAAATATAAAATAAAGCTATTATACGGCTATTATACAGCTACTATAAATATAATTTATAAATAATAATAAATTTAAAATATCTAATATTTTTTTAATCAAATAGAATATTTGGATATGTATATATTAATGTTAATAATTTTTCATAAATGAAATATTTCGAAGAAATATATATATTTAAAACATTTTATATGTGAAATTCAAAGAAAGGAGGATTCTTGAATGAAAGGATGGAATGAAATACATGTGGAATGAATTTGAATTTTACTACTTCTTTACCAAAAAATTATTAACATACCATATCTAGATATGGTCAATATATACATTTATTTCTGATGTATAAGAATATACAATATATATTCCATCTGAAATATAATTTGGATAAAAAATTGAATTTTATCCAAAAATAAAAATGATTATTGAAGAAGCTAAAATGTTTTTCTTGAGCTTAATATTATATAAAGAAGAATTTTTAAAATATATAGAAGATAATAATAAAATTTATGAAATAAATTTAAATGATGACTATAATAAGATTAAAACTATTTATAATAATGTTTTAAAAGATAAGGTTTTTGATTATAATTTTGATGGATATATGTATTTATTTAAAGAATTTATAATTAATGAAGAATTTTATACTGTTTTTTTAATAGAATACGAAATTACGTTTTACCTTGATAACTTTATAGATGATAATATTATTATATTTACTGAATAATAAAAAAATTATAATCACTTTATTTAATGAAAAAGATATAAACTAAAAATTATTATAAAAATTATTTTTTATTGTTTTAAAGAGTTCCAATATTGAGTTTTAACTTCTTCTCCAATAAGATCCTCATCTTTTACATATGAATTATAAGATTTATTGTAATTTCTCCATTTCACAAAATATTCTATACCATCTGTTGTTTCTTTATGTGATATAATATATTGCACTTCAAATTCATTTGAATCTATTGCTTCTTCATCTAGAATCATTTTATTCTTTTGATTACTCTTTTTAATATTACCTTCAGCTAATAATTGATCTAATTTTTCTTGTTGTTTTGATTTCATATTATTAATATTTTCTTTCTTATATAAAGTTTTTGGTGTATTAACTATATTATTGAAACTATCTATATTATTAAAGAAATCAAAATTCTCATCCATCCATAATTTATAATAAGATTTCTCTTCAATATTATTTAATTCAACAAAATGTTTAATATTATATAATAAACAAGCCAATTTAATTTGTATATTAAATGTTCTTTCTTTTGTAATTCTAACATTTGCTCTAGGGCCAAATCTTGAAAATGTATTAGAGAATTTAGCAAAAAATGTTTCAATTGTTGAACGGTAAGAGCCTAATTGTTTATTAAAATTACTTTCATCTAAATCTAATGGTACATTTTTTTCTTTTCTTATAGGGAAACAAAAATTATCTAAAGATATAGGTAAACCTATATTATTATATTTAGTTATTACTTCATTTACTACATTTTCATATATACCATCAAATACTAAACAATCTGTTAATTTAAAAAACCTATTTAAATTTATATTTGATATAAACATATTATCATCATTGTTATATTTACAAGGTAGAGACTCAGAAACATACATTACAAAACCTTCACTGCTTATAATAAATTGTGTATTTAAACCATTATTTTTTATTTTATAACTATATAAATCTGATTTTTTCAAATCAATATCTTCTATTATTATTTTATTTGTTCTACCATCCAGTAGTAATGTTATATGTTCAAAATTTGGCGGATTATGTATTTTGCTATATAATAATCTTGAATCATTACTGCTGAAACAAGTATTCATTAATTTATCAATCCAATTTTCAAGAAAATCTGCATTATCTATAAATATAGCTTTATAAACTTTATAGAATGAATCATTTGGGTCATACATTTTCATCTCTGAAATAGAGAAACCATTCAATAAAAGTTCAATTATAAGTACACCTTTTTCTATATTATATATAGGAGAAGGTAATTTTATTCTGCTACATATTTCTGTCAGAAAAATAAATACTGGGATTGCACCTAATAAATCATAAACATGATCTTTAACTTTTTGAATTGAAATATAATTTCCAATTTTTGACCTATTGTATTGTTTTTCGATATTAGACTTATACGTATTGTTCATAAAACCCCAATTCTCCTCATAAATATTTTTATATTCAGCATTTAATAAATTTTCATATGAACCCATAATTGAATTTTACCTTATAAACCTAACCTTATATAACCTTATATAACCTTATCCTAACAATACCTTGTATTGTTTCTTTTTATTATTTTTTAAATAAAATAAAAATAAAATTTTTATACTAATACATGCAGGTATTATCGATTGTGTAACCATAAATAAGAATAAATATAAATATGAAATATAAATATAAAATAAATATACAGCTATCTATACGGCTAAATACAGCTAAATACAGCTAATCATTTATGATAAGAGAAACGTTTCAAATGAGCAACGTTAAATAATAAATAGAATGTTATTCTATTATTAATGTTTATTTAGATTCTTTCAGCAAATATACAATTTGCAAATAATATATAGAAAGAAAATAATCATTATTTTGTAAATAATAATTATTTTAGAAATATGGTTATTTATGAAATAACAGTATATTTCTTAATCCACATTTGAAATATTTCCTGTTGCAACTTATAAAATTAAAATTTTAACGATTGGTAGTCAATATTTCTTTCACATTACTTTTTGTTTAAAAAGTAACAAAAAAACCAAAGAACTTATCTTTGGAAACAGCACTGCCGTAAGTTTTTTTGCAACTTACGCAGATATTTTATTCACCCTAAACATAAAATTATTTAACAATATAGGATATTGTGTAATTATAATTTTAACACTATTTGAAACGTTTCTCATTATCTAGAGCTTTTTGCTTATATGTAATTTTTTCTTCATTTACTATTTTTTTTTAAATTTTCTTTTTTTTCTTTTTTTTCTTTTTTTTTGGTTCTTTTAACATTTTTTAATATATTACGTTCTTTTGCACTAACATCATCAATACACCAATTTTCATATTTTAATATTTGACCATATTCTAAATTGTTTTTCATAGTTTTGTTGATATTTATCATATTTTTCATAAAAGCCCTAGACTTATAATTAGTTTTCATATTTTTCATAGATTTTTGTGATAAAAGAAGGTGTTTTGATTTCATTTTGAACTGGATTAATAATAAAAGTAAAATATATAATAATAATAATTTTTTATTAAAGAAATAAAATCAGTTTTATATCTAAAAGTATGCACCCCTTATTTTTTTGTGTAACAATATTAAGGAGGTGGTTTATTTTAAAATTTTCATATTATTATAATTTTGATAAAAATAGTTTGTCAGCTATCTTACCCTTTTACCGCAGAAAAGACATACAGTAGAAAAAGCTCTGGAGGATATATCGTAGAGTAGTAAGGTTTGTTGCATTTTGTGTCATAGTGCATACTGTAGTAAAACGAAAATACAAAGAGCAAGACTTAAGGGCCTGCGGCGTAGGTAGTGGCAAATCTGAGCAGAGGGCATGAAATATCTGCAACGCTTCCCATAATAAAAGTTACACTAGCACCCGATAGTCTTGAGTAACGCTATACTACATACCGTATGCATACTGTATGGCTGGCCTAAGTATTCTGAGTAGCATGAAGCTGTTGCAGTATACGCTAGCAAACGCAACATGAGCTAAGATTGCGACGAAGGCGATACGGTCCGTACGGTCTACCCAAAATGCCGGTGGTACCCATGCTCCCTTCCAGCATCTCTATATGGTCGCTACTCCGTCTATCCATCACGAAAAAGTTGGAGCTGTACTCTGATTGCAGGTTCGTGTTTATCGCGGTCTGATACACCGTATTATACTGTACAGTCTATACCGGCAAAAGTGCATCAAAAGAAATGAATATCCTCAATTTTTTATGAACCCCCACTGTCTGAGAGTAAAACCGTGCCACTAGAGGCACACCGCAACACCGTATTATACAGTACTTATAGTCTACACCTGCAAAAGTGCATCAAAAGGAATGAATATCCTCACTTTTTTTATGATCTTCACTGTCTGAGATTAAAACCGTGCCACTAGAGGCACATCGCGAAATGAATATCCTCAATGCTTTATGATCGCCCACTGTCTGAGATTGAAACCGTGCCACTAGAGGCACATCGCAGCTTTCCAATTACTGTATCAATGGTATGCCATGCGCTTACTGTAGTCATTATTGGTTAGATAGTTGGGAGTCTCGCGAGCATTTAATCGTGCAAATCTATTTTATACTGTTTACTGTATGCCCCATGGATAGGTTATACAGTAATAAAAATAAAAAAGCTTGTACATACATACAGTACAGTACAGTAAGGATGTAAGCGTATACGGCCCGCGGTATGCATTACTGTAACACTTCATTCAAATATGTGGTTTCTGCACGATAACATACGAGGGTTTTGACGAAAACCAGATTAAGTGAAGGCTTACACATCTCTCCCTACTGTACTACAAATTAGCCGGAGCATCGATTCGACGAAGTATAAAACTCGGCGTGCGGGGCCTGGGGCGGGGGAGGGGCCGGGGGGGAGGGGGGCCAGGGGGCTTGCCCCCGCAAGTGGGGCGACCCGGCCGGAAGTACGCCAACGATCCGGGTGAAGGTTGTGATGACACGAAGCCAAAGGCGGAGGGGCTCATTCACACCCGAAGCGAGAGATCAACGGCGCTACGGAGGGACGTAGCGAAGCGGTCGCCCCACTTGTTTATAAATAGCCACTCCAACGAGAAAATAAAAGGATCATCTACCCTCTATTCTTTTGATTCGATATCCACCTGGCCTTGTAGCTTACAGCCATAAGGGTGTCCGACACTGTAAGGACAGGGCCAGGTGGAATAAGGGTGTCGGCGTAAATCCCATTTGGGATTGATCGTTTCACGACATGTCCTATTTAGTTTTTGTTCAAGAAGCCTTCCATATTCATCTTCTCACCGAACGCATAATTGTGCCATTACCTTTTCCTGTCCTTTCCCGTTGCCTTCATTACATACCTTCCCTTTCCACATCACATCCGTCCATTGTCCCATTTCATATCTTCACCGAATCCCAACAGTATAAATAACCCCGAGGACATCATGAATAAAATATCATCTCATCCACCCTCTTCTATCTTTCCACAATCCACCTGGCCTTGTGGTATACAGCCAAAAGGATATACGACAAGGGGACAACGGAATAGAGGGTGGATAAGATGATCTTTATTATTGTTACTTCTCGCGTATTTATATTTTTCTGAGATCTTGGCAATTGCCTGCGAGAAGGGGATAAGTATATAAAAGGATAGTGTCTATTATGCGTAAGGGAGTACAGCGTGAAGTCGGTGTCGCATCCGGAAAAGGGTGGTACTTCTTCAAGTACAGTCCTTCCGGAGTCCAGTGGGGCTAAATCAAATTCGCAGTGTCCCACAAAAAAATTTGGAGTGTCGTGATTTTAGCATGGAGTGTCGCTCACCAGTGTGCCATTTCACAGTTTGGAGTGTCGCTGGATTTGAGCCCAGTGTCGCTCAACAGTGAGCCATTTCCAAATTAGGAGTGTCGCTCGACTTGACCTTCAGTGTCGCTGGATTTGAGCCCAACTGTCGCCCACCAGTGTGCCCATTTCCAAATTTGGAGTGTCGCAGAATTTGAGCATGAGTTTCGCTCACAGTGTACCTGATTTAAAAATTCAGTGTCGTCTAACCACTAAGGCGCGCTTTTCTTCTCATTTATCAATTGATTTCAATGTCAAAGCAATTCTACTTTCGGTATGAACGAGGTGATGGAACCTTCCAGAACGAGGAGGAAGACTTGGCGAATAATGAGGGTCCAGACGACGAACCCATGGAGGCCGAATTGGAAAGACTGACGAATTTCGATGAATTCACGTCTGTGGCAGCCGAGACCGAAATGATTGTTGATGGTAGCGATGAGCAAGTGGCAGCTCAAGATAAGAAATCAGAGGATGAAGAACGAACGACAGCAGCTCCTTCGAAAGGCAACCGCTATTCCTACCAATTGAAGAGGATGGTTGTCAATTACAAACTTGAAAACTGTTGCACAGCAGCAGAGGCTGCCAGAGCCCATAATGTGCCAGTTAAAAGCGCACAGCGCTGGTGCAAGGCTTTCATCGAAACCGGAGGGGTGGATGCTCCGGAAAAGGTGAATGGGCCGGATCCAGTGCTCGGTGACGAGCACAGATCCTTCGTCATTGACTTCATCGATGAAAAGCCAACGGCATGCGTGGCTGACGTTGTGGATGCCCTCACCGAGAAATTTGACGGGCTGACTATCAAGAAAACGTCTGTGCACAAGTTCATGACCGAGGAGTGCAGGCTATCTTTGAAGAGAACCACTCTGCAGCCGGAGGCCCGCAATTCCCCGGCAACAATCGAAAAGCGCCTTTTGTGGGCGAAGAGATGGGCTGCCACCGACCTCGACTTCGTCATGAACTGTGTATTCATTGATGAAGCTGCTTTTAGCATCAATTTGCGTCGGTCGTACGGCTATGCTCCTGTCGGAAAGAAAGCAATCGTCGAAACCAAGACGACGAGAGCAAAGACGCATACGATTCTTGGAGCCATCTGCGCGGCTGGTGTGGTTCAGGTTAGCATCCGGAAGCCACCCGCAAAGAAACCAGCAGCCGAGAAAAAGCGCAAACTTGGCACGAGCGGGACGAAAGTGGTTGGACGAGGTGGCACTCGCACCCACCACTATCTATCTTTCTTGGAGGATGTCATGGACGTTATGGACAGGCATGTAGAGTTTCAAAGCTACTATCTTGTCATGGATAACGCGCCGATACATCAGTCCACCGAAATTGAGGAAGTTATCACCGGTCGTGGATACCGGTGCGTATACCTTCCACCTTACTCCCCTGAGCTCAACCCTATTGAGCAATTTTGGGCTGTCCTGAAGAGCAAAGTACGCCGACAAGAGCTGAAGAGCGAAGAGATTTTGTCGGATCGCATCAAGGAAGCCTGCAATTCGGTGCCCCAAGATCATCTGTACGGCTTTGTCCGTCATTCCCATAGACGTATAGATGATTGTTTGAATGGAAGGCCCATATAGACCTGTCTAACATGACATTAAAAAGAAAAGCGCGCCTTAGTGGTTAGACGACACTGAATTTTTAAATCAGGTACACTGTGAGCGAAACTCATGCTCAAATTCTGCGACACTCCAAATTTGGAAATGGGCACACTGGTGGGCGACAGTTGGGCTCAAATCCAGCGACACTAAAGGTCAAGTCGAGCGACACTCCTAATTTGGAAATGGCTCACTGTTGAGCGACACTGGGCTCAAATCCAGCGACACTCCAAACTGTGAAATGGCACACTGGTGAGCGACACTCCATGCTAAAATCACGACACTCCAATTTTTTTGTGGGACACTGCGAATTTGATTTAGCCCCACTGGACTCCGGAAGGACTGTATTCCAAAAGCGGGCCTGCAGCCGTGCGCAGCACTTGATATCATTTTGGAAAAGATGAGGGAAGTTCATCTCCCGACAACAGTGTCGGGCACAGATTGACCTGACCAATCAGATTGTAGTGGTACGCACGGCCACTCATCCTTTTTAAGGATCGCCAAGGAAACGGACAACCATCCCTTTTGGGACAGACCACCGTCGTCCTCCCTCAGCCATCCTCCATCAACATCGCTCATATCCATGTTTACCATTTATATAATTATCCCCTTTAGACGGCTCAGGCCTATACACGAAAAGATATAAATATGCGAGAAGTGAAAAGAATAAATCATTACCTTATCCACCCTCTTCTATTCTTTGTACATTCATCCACCTGGCCCTGTCCTTACAGCCAAAAGGATTACGACAACAGGAGTTCAACTCCCGACATCCCTGTCGGCGTAAATCCCATTTGGGATTGATCGTTTCACGACATGTCCTATTTAGCTTTTGTTCAAGAAGCCTTCCATATTCATCTTCTCACCGAACGCATAATTGTGCCATTACCTTTTCCTGTCCTTTTCCGTTGCCTTCATTACATACCTTCCTTTTCCACATCACATCCGTCCATTGTCCCCTTTCATATCTTCACCGAATCCCCACAGTATAAATAACCCCGAGGTCATCATGAATAAAACATCATCTTATCCACCCTCTTCTATCTTTCCACAATCCACCTGGCCTTGTGCTATACAGCCAAAAGGATTCCGACATCCCGATAAGGTAAAAATCTCTCGGACCGGGAATTGAACCCGGGTCTCCCGCGTGACAGGCGGGGATACTGACCACTATACTATCCGAGACGGACTGGAGAAGCTGGGCATCGATCCCAGTGCCTCTCGCATGCTAAGCGAGCGCTCTACCACTTGAGCTACATCCCCCACTTCTCTTTCGCTTTTCCGTCACAAATTGTGGCGGAGATATATTTACCCAGTTGACAACACACGAAAAACCTCTTCAAAACACTTCTTCCACTAGTGAAACCCACAGGGAAAAGCCTTTAGAACAAAGCTTGACCCCTGCCGCACCCATTGCATTCGAAGTTTCAACCGAAATCGGCACTTCATCTGGACTCATTCCGAGATCTTCTAATCCCAAAAATAAACGCAGTCATCCCCCAAGTTCCGGTGATCATCTACGGCCATCTCACATACCTGTGAAGAAAAACCGAGACCGCTCCCCCTCACCCACTTCGCCCGCACCCGTATCTCCTATGGGCGCAGCCAAAAAGTCTTCCCCTGCTCCTCCCACGTCGGCAATTCGTCACTCGCCATTGGCGATCGCGACGAATGCAAAGAAAAAGTTGCCAAGCAACTTTATTCCCAAGCTGCAGCGTGACTTTCGGTCGCACAAGTCTGCGTTGACCTGCCCCAAGTGTGCCCGCCAGGGCAACTGGGAAATGCAGCTCAACCAGGACAAGAGCACCGAACCGCCAGCGCCCACTTTCAGCTGTCGTACTTGCGCTGCGAAACCCACTTACGTCGAAGTACGTAAACAGCTCAACGACGTGCTCGAACAGGAGCGGCCGCAACCGCAACCACAGCCACAGGCAGACCAGCCCGAGCCGCAGCCCGAAACACAGCAATTCGAGCAGCACCACCAACAACAGCAGCACCAACAGCAACCGCAGCAAACGCCACGCACTCTCACAGAGGCGTTTGCACATTTTGAAGGTCTCCCAGATGTAATCACGGAGCTTCTTGCTCAAGTTGATAGCATCAACGCATGGAGAGCGGAGCACGATGCACTCCAGTCCAAGGTAGTTGAACTGGAGCAGCAAAATGCTCAGCTGCTCGACCTGGTCGCGCAATTGCAGGCGCAGCTCGCCGCCCGACCCCAATCGCCAATCCTCGACGAGGATATGGATAGCCGCCCTCCCTCGCCAACCGAGGCCAGACCCGAGCGCCTTGCCGCTGACTGGCGCGATCGCCCATCGGCCCAGTCCAAGCACGCCCCACTCAACCGAGCCAACAAGGACAATATCGAGTTTCCTCCTTTGCCACCGACCTCTGCACCCACCCCCAAGGGCAAAAAATCCACCAACGCCCCCAACTACGCTTCTGCTGCTCGCCGTGGGGCCACCTCGAAGTCTGCTCCTCGGCGCCGTGGCCTTACGCAACGGCAAATTGCTGCCTGCGTTCGCCAATTTGGCCCAGTTTCCGAGAACCACGGCTATAAGTACATATACTTACGCCTAAAGCACCGCATGCCCACCGCCCACCTCCGCAGCACATTGAAAAAACTGCGAATTGACACCTCCCGCATCCTCGACTTGCACTTTCCCGATCGCTGTGTTGCTGCACTCCTCGTGCACAACGACTATGCCGAGGAACTCATCGCCCAATTGTCTGCCCTAGGTATCCAGCCCCATGACCTTTTTGATCCACTTGATCCGGCCATCATCCGCGACCCCGAGCTCCTTGCCACGCTCGATGAAGCCGAGCGCCGTGAAAAGGCCCGCGCTCTCCACCGCACCAACCTCCTCCGCGCCCTGGCATTCATCCGAGTGCCAGTCAAATTCGCAGTTGCCCGCTCCTTTGTCAAGTCTGGCTGGCTTGAACAAACTGACGTGGATGCTTTTTTCTCCTCTGAGGAGGATGGAAAAAATCCAAACACCACCGCAACTGCCAGTGCAAAGCAGACTGTTGCCGCAGCTTTCCAGACCACCAGCCAAGAGTCTGATATGGATGTTGAAGAAACTGGCAATGCCCAACCCTCTTCTTCTCCCTCCCCTACCGCCAGCACCTCCAACAACAGCACCCCCCAATGAGTGATATTAATATCACAATTTGGAATGGCAATGGTCTCGCCAAAGAGACCATCAATATGGTAACTGACGCTTTTACTGATTCTACACTCCTTTTTATCACAGAAACATGGCTCCATTCTCCTCTCCTTTACCCTACACATTGGACGCAATTTCACAACTACGGCAAACTCGTGAACCACTCGACCCGTGGTCAAGATGGTATCGCGTTGCTGGTCAACCCAGCATGCCAATATTCCGTCTCCATCCTTCCTTCCTCGTCCCCTTACCTCTTTTCTTGTCAGGTCTCTGACACTCTCATCCATTGTGTATATCACCCTCCGTCCCTCCCCGCCGATGTCTTCTCCTCCTTTCTGTCCTCCATCCCGCTATGCACCCATCCTTCCCAACACCACACGATCATCTGTGGTGATTTCAACGCGCGCAGCCCACAGCTCTTGGGTGATTCCAGATCCAACACACGGGGTATGGTTTTATTTGACTGGCTTCAAATGAACCAACTCATCTGCTGGAACACACATTTTGCTTTTGGTCAACATACCTTCCAATCGCATCGTACAGATGCTGATAGCCGCAGCGTCATCGACCTGTTCTTCAGTACCAATCCGCTCGACAATGTCAGCTTATACGTTGATTATGACCACCACCTTGGCTCTGATCATCGTGCTGTACATCTGTCATACACCCCCTCCTTACCTCCTCCTCCTGCTGACGCACACCCACGACTACTCTGGCGTCTGAGCAAACTCTCTGATCCCGATCCTCAAGCCGAGTATGTCCGTGCTTTCCGCCGACGCCTCCATCACCTTGCCGCCACCCTGAAGGACATGGTCGATGCCGACCCTCAAAAACAACGACCTCCAGACCTCGACCATCTTGCCGCCGAGCTGACCGATACCATCCATGCCGCACTCGATGAATCGGTCGGCCGCCGTAAGCCGCGCAAGCGCCAACCCACCTGGTTCTGGAATGATGAGCTGGAAGATGCCCATCGCCATCGCGAACTATGTCATCGGCGCATGTCTCGAGCGCGCGACCCACTCAAAAAGGCAGTCTGGGCTGCCAAATATGAGACCGCAGCCTTTCAGTTCAAGGCCAAACTGCGCCAACGCCGTCGCCAAACATGGCAGCACTTCTGTGGCAAACTTGCCACGCAAGAATTCAGCAAGACCGCCGCCACCATGAAGAAAATCCGTTCGCGTCGGCAGATGCACCCGGTGTTTTCGGACCCGGGAGGTCCTTCTGTTGCTGCTGAACGGATGGTCAGTCACTTCGGCTCTGTCTTTGACGGCAAGTTCCTTCCTTCCTCTCGCATTCCTTTCCCTCCGTCCACGTCGGCTCCTCACTCGCTTGATGATTGTCCTTTCTCTCGAGCTGCAGTGCTGGATGCTATTGACTCTGTCGCTCGCCGCAAGGCTCCTGGTCTCGACCACCTGCGTGCCGAGATGCTGACGCCAATCAGCATGTACCTCGCTGCTCCTTTGACCTGGCTGTTTCAACTCTGCTGGCGCTGGTCAAGCACCCCCGCTGCATGGCGCATTGCGCAAGTAGTGCCCATACACAAAAAGGGGCCAGCCACAGATCCTGCTAATTTTCGGCCCATCAGTCTTCTCTCCGTTTTCCGCAAGATCATGGAACTGAGTCTTACCACTCTTTTACACGCTTGCTCCCCTCCCCTTGACCTCGCTCAAGGTGGTTTCCGCCCGAAGAGAGGTGCTCTGGACCAGGCTCTGTGCTTGCACGAGCTCTCTGTTCATCACCTGCTCCATTACAAAGTTCGCCCCGTCCTGGTCTTCTTGGATATCAAGTCGGCGTACGACACCGTCGATCGTGACGTGATTTGGCGCGCACTGGCACCCACCTCTCCTCCTGCTTTCCTTGGCCTGCTCCGTGATCTCTTTGACAATGCCCGGATGGAAATTCTCCTATCTGGCGCAACGTCAAGACGTATCAGCCCCGCCACAGGTGTACTTCAAGGCTCCACACTTTCGCCGCACCTTTATTCTATTTACATTAACACGCTTCCTTCTCTACTACGCTCAATTACACTTACTAATGATCCTGATTTCTCCCCAGCTCCTTTCTCTTCGCGTCGTCTCGGGCCGTCACGTCGGGTGGTAAGAAATGACCAATGGATGAATTCTCTCTTGTACGCCGACGATGTCGCTTTGATCGCTACTCCTTCCCTGATGCCGTTGCTGCTGCGTCGCGCCGAGCAACACTCACACGAGCTCGGATACCGTTGGAATCCAGCAAAATGTGTCGTTCTCAACCACCAGCCCTCTGATCCCGCCCTGGAGCTGTATGGTCAGCCAATACCTACAGCTACCTCCTTCACATACCTTGGTGTCCCCTTTGACCAGTCCGCGTGCATTTCCAACAAAGATGTTATCGTTCGAAATGTGGGTGCTGCAGTTACAAGCATGCGCCTCCTTCAGTCGATCGGCTGCAACCCCAGTGGTATTCCTCGTCTCCTCGCTGTCCGTATCTACAAGCAATTCGTTAGACCCAAGCTTGAGTACGGACTAGCTCTCACCAACCTCGCTGGCACACATCTTCGGATGCTCGAGGCCGGCCAAAGTAATTGCTTACGCATGATCTTTGGTGGTCACTCAACCTCCTCGACCACAGTCTTCCGCCACATGTGTAATTTACCTACCATGTCTGAGCGCACGCATATCCTCGGTGTCAAGTTCCTCCTTCGTGCTCTTTCGCTGCCACCTGACGCCTTGCTGCCGATGATGAGCCCTTTTCTTTCCTCCTCGAAAAAGTTTCGCCTTCGCAAACTGCGCGAGTGGAACCAGATCTGGCAAGCCCTCCCCGATCCCAAGCACCTCACTACCTCCAAGATCTTGAACCGATGGATACGCGCCCTCCGCGAGCACAATCTTGAAGAACTTCAAACTGGCCCTAGTGCTGGTGTTCTGATAGCTGCGTGCCGTCCTAGGCTCCAGGTGGACCCGATCCTCTGGTTGCCAATGACCGTGAGGGAACGCTACTGCGTTCTGCGCTGGCGTATGGGCTGGTTGCCTGGCAAGCCCATTCCTTGTGAATGCGGTACAGCCCGCATCTCCCGTCACCACCTCCTTGACTGCCTGTCTGCCGCAGTGCGCCTGGACCTACCGGCCGCTGTTGAGCCCAACCCCATTGACCACATCCTCAACAACCTACCTTTGCGCAAGCCGCGCCAAGCTTCGCGCATTGAGTATTGGACACGCATCTGGCCTCGCCTCCTCACACTCCTTGACGACATCGACCGCATCTGCCATACTGATGGAAACCAACTTGAGCAACCTGAACCTTTTGGTCAGCGTCTCATCGATTGGATGAACGAGCCAGCACCACCACCTCAACCTCGACCACGTCCACTCACCTCTCCCTCCTCTTCACCGCCGCACCACGACGACGGCCGGCCAGCACACGGCACCCAGCAGGTTCTGGGCAGCTCTCGCAGCTTCAGGGATCGAGTACGCGATCTCTGACGATCATGATAATTGTGGAAAAAAAAATCAAAAGCAAGAAAAAGAAACAAAAAATTCAAAAAAGAAAAAACCAAAAAAATTCAACACCAAAATCCCCTTCCCCGCCCCCTACTAACCCTCTCCAACAGATTCAAGCCCCCGACCGACGAGCCTGAGATTGATTTCTCAAATTCATGCACTTTCGCCTTTTCTTTTGCCCTTTCCCATTGCACTTCAAAAATGGGTTTTTTGTACATATACTTCTCGCACCTCTGGGCAGGCATACGCCCCTGGGAGCAAGCCTACACACAGCCCACAATAAACAGTTTCATTTGAGCTACATCCCCACGTCTCTTTTTTGACACGGTCCATGTCGGTGGTACCGGGCTCGCTCCTGGCCCGCCTGAAACACAAATTTACCTTCATTTTTCCCTATGTCACTCATTTTCGTGACGTGTACTTGGGAAGGCCACCCTGCGTTGAGAAATCACGAATTCTAATTGGGCAACCCTTCCCTACCATTCATTTCCCGTTCAACCTAACACATGAAACCACCCCGCCCTCAAATTGTCACTGTCAAAAACTTTTCTTTTTCTTTTTTTTTTCCTTTTATGTTTCCATTTCATTTCCCATTCTCCATTCCTCATTCCACCATGTCAACATTCACTTCGTCCTGTCAACTCAAATACCACCACCCTACGTAGACACGAGCTGTGCACAAGGGTAACCTTGCACAAGCTTATTTTGTGCCCCATTATTTTTATTATTATTTATATGCTCGTACGGAAAAGAAAACACGATACCTTTTGAACCGCTATTCTATTTTTTGTTGGAGTCTCGCCTTGAGCAAGTGCGAGAGAAGCTGTAATATTTGAAGAGGTCAGCCTTATCCGAAGCCTGGCCGAGAAAGACAGTTTTGACGGAAGCAAGGGCCACTACACACAAAAACAGACAAAACTACCAAGTCGTGTTCTGCCTAACCGTCTATTTCTTGGTCATCTCATACAGTACTTGGCGATAAGACGAAGAGTCCAAACGACTACACACACACAACAAGATCCTGCACGTGTCATTTTGACAAATCTATAATCAATCCTTCGGCCAAGCTAGCACGTGATCCTTCTGCCTCTGTGTGTCGACGTCACCACCTTTGTGTCCTCCCACTCTTCCCTTTTTTGGGAATGCTCTTTATACTTCCATTTCGGGTAGTGTTGCCTTGCCCGTATTTATTAATTCATTTCACCTTCCTTCCCTTCTTTCTGATCGCTCATATACGATCAGAATAGCCTTTAATTTCATTTCTGCTTTTCCTTCTTTGTCCTTATTTTTTTTATTTCTACTGTTTCCGACTTAGATGAAAAACCATTCATATCACACGTGGAAGGTCCTGGCTAAGATATAAAAGAGCCAGACCGGCCAAGTGAAATAAATCATCTTGTTGTGATCATATTTTCTTTTTCTTTGGATTGAAGGGTTGATTTGGAACTGTACACGACAGACTGTGTACGACGACCTGGATTTTATTCCTTTTCTTATTTTTAATTTTTTCTGTTTTTCTTACCTTTTCCTTTGCTCCCGAACCCATCCACGGAGCTGATACCACTACTCATTGCACCGCACGTGTCATTTTGACACGGACCGTGGTGGCTCTTCTGGCCTCGCTAACTGCACGCAAGAAGTTGGCTTTACACTCTTTTTATTCGACCAACATCACCAGACGTTTGAGTGATGTCATGACAGGTCGCCTCATTTCTTTCGAAGTGATTTTTCCCTTTCCATGTGCCGCCAAATTTGATTGGCCACACCCTTTTCCTCACCCTTACCGTCCCCGCACAACCACCTTACCTCCGTTTCGCTTGTCTACAGTATGTATGAAACCCCGTCACCATTTTTCCTATTTATATTGTACTGTCACTCCATTTCTTTTATTTCTGTTCCTTACTTCTTTCCTCCATTTGAACCATGTTTTCCTTACGTCTGCCATCTCGGCATTTCCAACATTTCCCGACGTGATGAGCACGTGCTGTGCCAAAGTATGTTTACACAAACTATATTTTGTGCCTCCATTCATTTTCTATTTTTCTTATTTATACTTCAGCTGCACAGCGAAGAAAATACATAAACTTTTGGACTTTCTTTTCGTTTCTGATCTCGACTCGAGGAGTGCTAGCGTTTATTTTCTTGAACGTATTTGCCAGTCAGCCGTATCCGAAGCCTGACTGTGAGAAGTTGTTTTGACGAGCAAGACCACTACACACCTAAGCCAAAGTAAGCTTCTGGTAACACTGTGCATCATCGTCTATTTCCTTGTTATCTCATACTGTACTTGGTAGTAAGACGTTGTGGGGAGTTATTTGTAAGCTGACACCAAATGTGATTTGATGTTGTGTTGTAGTGAGCACCAGTCGAACCACAGAGATGTGTTCGGCGTGTACGAAAGGGTAAAAGAAAGGCAAGAAGAGAAAAAAAAGGTAAATCAGAGGAAATGCGTCTCTGGGTAAAGTAAGAAAAGGGCGAGAGGGATTATGCGTCTCTTGTAAAAAGGTAGCGGCTTGTGTTTATCGATGGAGGAGGCTGTTCCAACGGAGACAATAAAATGTGTTTGAAGAAACTGTTATTGAAGTATTGAATATTGGATTTGGGGTAAAAAGGGAATGGGTATTTATACTATTTTTGAGAGTTTCTACTGATGTTATGGAATAGGGGGAGAAGTAGTGGAAAAATAAAAGGATACGACTTAAGTCGTGGAAGAAGGAAAAGATGCGACTTGAAGTCGTGAAAAAAATAAAAGGTACGACTTAAATCGTGCAAAAGAAAAAATGCGCGAGTTCTAAAAAAGGGAAAACGAAAGAATGGCAAAAATTCTATGAACTATACTCATGAGACTGAGCAGTCTCACACCGTGGATGCAATCTACTTAAATACTCCAGAGTTAAGAGCTGCCTCCCCCCACCCCGCCCGCCCAAATTTTTGTGACTTGCAAATTTTTTGGGTGGTGATTTCGCGCTCTGGCAGGGCAGATTTCGACTTTGTTTTTTTTCTTGTCCAGCACGCCCAACTATGCCTCCATTACGCTCATCTCCGAAACCACCTCCCATCTTTCGCTTGTTTTTTGCAATACACGAATAAAGACGGCTTCAAGCTACCATGCAATACTCATCTCGCTGCACATTGTTGTCATGTCAAGTTAATCCGTCTCGATCCCGATTCTGCTTCATCACGCATGATGACATTCGTAGACATTGGTGTCACTACCTGGTTGAGACAACTTGAAAATACTTGGAAAAGATGCGCAAGGTTTGGTTTAATTATGTTCAAGTCGAAAAAGTAGCGTTTATGGACTGTACAGCCTGAGGACTATTCGTAAACAAAGAACGACCTGGGTACAAAGCAGTGTATGATACGTTGTCAGCTACCACACTTTTTTTTCTTAGGTAACCTGCCTCGAGAACACTTCTATTATTACGCTTGGACCTCTATTGAACGACACACGAGTTTGCACGCGGAAAGGACGCCATGTCGACCACTCACGTTTTAGTCATTCCGGACGAGACCATGTTATTTTGCTGAAAACGACTTTGCAAGCTTAATCTCCTTAAGTGAGGTCCCCAACAACACTCGATACAGCCCTGACAGCCTATGGATCAGCTCACTACACATTATGCGGATATTCTGAATGTTACGGAATGGACAAAAGGTAACCTGGAAGAGAGAAAGATACGTGGACGTTGATATATCTGAATATTACGCCCGTGAAACTTGTTTTATTAGTTTTGCTCTATACTTGCAATAAAAGTGTCACTTTTTTTAAGCTCTGCCTATCCTATGCTCATGTCACAATATGCTCAGACTGTTCTTGCAACCGGTGAAGGGTATCGATGAAAAGGTAAGTATACATTTTTATTGCTTACGGAAACGCGCGTTTGAAGGACGTGTTTGCATCTCGATAACTTCGTTATCAATTTCAGCCAGAAGCGCAGTCAACTCTATAAGACGCTCTGCCTTGTCTTCTGGATATGATCCGTTTTCAAGTGTACGCGCCAGGTTTTTGGCAGCAATAGCCATACGTCTACGGGCAGTGTCCGCAGTGATCTTGTCTTGCATGACTGCCGATGTCGCGTTCCGGTACATGGAGCCAGCAGAGGACTCAGCAACTGAGGATGACTGCTCCGAAATGGAGAGCGACTCAGCTTCCGTGAGTGTCTCGATCCGTACACCAAGACCTCCTTCCACGCGACGAACAAGATACATATGCTTGCATGGTCGCTGGCGCGCCTGGAAGCTTCTACACTGGCAAGAGATAATGGTCTTTTGCTCACGGTCGATATCAACCTTAATACCAAATATTCAACTAATAACGAAGAAAATATAATGCAATTTTTCAATACTTACTTTGTATGCAGCATCATCATCGAAGAAGGATCTGACGTAAAAGCAAGATTGGCCTTGTTTCTGCACTGCTTCATCAAAATCGCTCATGGGGATGGAATCAGCTTTAAGCTGCTGTTCGCGATCGTGTCGTGTATTGGCCGACATTCTGCCAACGTTCATCGACAACCGGCGAATTTGGTTCTTAATGTCAAATTCGACGGTGGTTGTCATTATCCCCATGAAAATATCAAGGCGGTGCTGTCGACGGCGTCTCAGATAAACGGTCTTCCGCTGGTTGTGCCATGACTCAACATAATTGTTGGTTTCCATGTTGGTATAGATGTCTGGCTGATAACACGCCGCCCACTTCTTGTATCTGTCGTTGTCCATCCATTGCTGTTGGAAGTATTGACAAAAGTCGGTCTGAGTCTCGCTCCATCGTTCGTTGAAGGTTGTCATTTTTTCGTGGAATGCATCCACGTTTCTCTCGTACATGATATCCTTCAGCGCCTCTCGTATTTCATGCTTGTACGAAATTACACGCTCGTCTCTGTTGCGGTGCGAAGCTGTCACCTTAGTTCGGATATTTTGCTGCCAGGCACGCATGACGTGCCAGGTGCAAAATTGGACCGTCGTGTGGTCACCCCAAACAGCTTGAATTGCATTATCTTCGGGCAAACTACAGTCAATGGTAATGCGTGCTGGGTGTACGTTTTGCTCTTTCAAGGAACAGAACCAAGAAGCAAGCGATCTTGTGCTGTGGTCATTCGTAACAAGATATGCAACAGGAACACCACGACCAGCAACCGGATGACGGATGACGATGGTATATAAAATACCTCGATCATACATGCTGATGTCGTGGGTAGCATCCAGAGATAAAAATCTCGCTTTCTGAAGCAAGCTCAATTGCCACTACGCTGCAAAGCCGAAGGTGAAGCTGGTTTGGTCAAACGTGTCGGTGTACTGCCAGGTCAAATACGCCCGCGAGGCTAATTCCGTGAGCCAACGTCCAATGGAGATAAAGTCATTTTGATCTTTGCAGAATTTTTGAACGCGATAATGGTAATAGATATTATAAATATCTGTTGTCATGATGTAGGATTCTCGTTTGGTGGGGCCGGCATTCTCATACTTATGCTGCAAGGCGATACTGATATCACGCGGCAGATATCCGTTCTTGATATGCTGCATGATTTCGTTGCGCAATCCTTTCGACTTTGGCAGATATTGCACGTCTTCAGTGCTGCCAGGAATATGCCCGGAGTGGTCGTTTTCGTACTTGAAATACACATCGGACGGATTCTCAGGATAGCATCGAACAGTCAAGCGCGCTGTGCATCCAACCTTTTTCGATTCTTTTTGGATGCTACGTATCTGACCCGATATACCGCCAGGGGCTGCTGCTTTTTGGACACGTTTCTCACCGCGACGATGGCAATAATAATAGTGCGTAAAGATCACTTTCTTTCGGCGCTGTCGCTTTGCGGGTCTCTCCATTTGCTGATCTGGCTCAGTCTCAGCATTGAGGTTCTCTACAACGGCAGCCAAGCCTACAATATAATATTATATGTAAGTCTTCAGCGCAAATAATACAGTTTCCCTGTAAAGTGTGATATACAATATGTGTATACTGTAGATATACAGTACAGTACCTTCGGGGCTGATATCATACTTGTCTTTGGCGAGCCACGACTCACCGTTGTCAGCCAAGTCGCGCTGCAGTTGACTCTCATAGTCGGCAATGTCAACGATGATTTCGCTTCCATTGTCGAGATCAGTTTCAACGATCGCAGCATGATCGTTATGTTCGCGATCGTTGACATTGGTCGAGGAATGTTGCGTGTTGTTCATACTGAGTGCTTGTAAAAGGATTAAAAGTGTGGAAAAAGAAGGACGCGTCTTCACTATCTCAGGTAAAAACTTTAAACTTTCCGCTATAGGATAAGCATACTGTACATAACGCATAATACATAACTTCGACCCTCGTCATTCACAATGACCCTTTTCATCGATACCCTTCACCGGTTGCAAGAACAGTCTGAGCATATTGTGACATGAGCATAGGATAGGCAGAGCTTAAAAAAAGTGACACTTTTATTGCAAGTATAGAGCAAAACTAATAAAACAAGTTTCACGGGCGTAATATTCAGATATATCAACGTCCACGTATCTTTCTCTCTTCCAGGTTACCTTTTGTCCATTCCGTAACATTCAGAATATCCGCATAATGTGTAGTGAGCTGATCCATAGGCTGTCAGGGCTGTATCGAGTGTTGTTGGGGACCTCACTTAAGGAGATTAAGCTTGCAAAGTCGTTTTCAGCAAAATAACATGGTCTCGTCCGGAATGACTAAAACGTGAGTGGTCGACATGGCGTCCTTTCCGCGTGCAAACTCGTGTGTCGTTCAATAGAGGTCCAAGCGTAATAATAGAAGTGTTCTCGAGGCAGGTTACCTAAGAAAAAAAAGTGTGGTAGCTGACAACGTATCATACACTGCTTTGTACCCAGGTCGTTCTTTGTTTACGAATAGTCCTCAGGCTGTACAGTCCATAAACGCTACTTTTTCGACTTGAACATAATTAAACCAAACCTTGCGCATCTTTTCCAAGTATTTTCAAGTTGTCTCAACCAGGTAGTGACACCAATGTCTACGAATGTCATCATGCGTGATGAAGCAGAATCGGGATCGAGACGGATTAACTTGACATGACAACAATGTGCAGCGAGATGAGTATTGCATGGTAGCTTGAAGCCGTCTTTATTCGTGTATTGCAAAAAACAAGCGAAAGATGGGAGGTGGTTTCGGAGATGAGCGTAATGGAGGCATAGTTGGGCGTGCTGGACAAGAAAAAAAACAAAGTCGAAATCTGCCCTGCCAGAGCGCGAAATCACCACCCAAAAAATTTGCAAGTCACAAAAATTTGGGCGGGCGGGGTGGGGGGAGGCAGCTCTTAACTCTGGAGTATTTAAGTAGATTGAGTCAAGGTACGGGAGGTATGGCGGTCATGTGCTTAGCGTGGCTGGCGGATCAATTATACCTTTGTCAAAGTAGCGATCGGCCTTGCTAGCTCAATCGGTAGAGCGTGAGACTCTTAATCTCAAGGTTGGGGGTTCGAGCCCCCCGTAGGGCTTAGCGAGGTATAGAATCTATATCTAGAATTTTTCTAGGGTGTCGTTGTCGGATTCCTTTTGGCTATTGTCGGGCACTGATTGTGTCGGCGTAGATTTCCTTTTGGATTGTCCGTGACACAATCGTCTGAGTTCGGCTTGTTCAAGAAGCCTTCCATTTTCGTTCCTGTGCCGATACTTAATTACCACCGTTACCATATACTGGTCCCGTCCGCCATTTCATACCTTGCCTTCCTTTTATACATCATTACCGACTACCTTCCCATTTCACACTCATGCCGAATTCAACCGTATAAATACCACCACATTTATTACGAATAAAACATCATCTTATCCACCCTCTATACTTTTGTTTCCCTTTATCCACCTGGCCTTGTGCGATACAGCCAAAAGGATATCCGACAATTGGTAGCGGAGATTGATGTCAAGTGATCCATCCAACGACTTCAAGAAGTATCGAACCCCCCAAGGCCCCTTATTAGAAGAAGAAGATTTCACCGCAAAATCCGAGCCTAGTTTCAACGACAGTGACAGCATGCCCGAAGAACAAAATAGTATTTCTAACGAGGATATGGGACTCCTCATAAAGGCAATGCACCGCCTCCTACAAGACAAAGAGGCCAAACCAAGGATTCAAGTACGAGCGCCAGACACATACCACGGAGAACGTTCCGCAGCAGCAGTGGATGGATGGATTGCATCCTTGGAACGTTACGCAGACCTGGTGGGCTCCGACGAGCTTACGCAAGTCCAACTCGCGGCCAACCTCCTACGTGGTGAGGCGGAAGTATGGTGGCCTCAACAAGAGCGTTATAGCGGTATCATCAGCGACTGGGCTATTTTTCGCAAGTTACTGATCGAGGAATTCAAGCCGCTCAACGCTACTCAAACTGCACGGGACAAGTTAGCCTCCCTCCACCAAAATACCACTGTCAGCGCCTATGTGGCTGCGTTCAGAAGCGTTGTGATGTAGGCAAAGTAGAACAGGTAACAAAAAAGAATACGTGAGACTGGTCTTTACTGGAAAATGAAAGTAAAGAATTGATTACTCTATCCGCTTATGATCTATGTACATCTTTTATGGATTTAACGATGTTTCAGAGGACGGAGTGATTAGAACCAATCCACTGTGACGATGTCCATGTTTAATTAGGAACGGAGGTTCCTGAGATAAATTATTATTCAGACACTTCTTGGTAAGAGACACTGCCAATGATATTGTGCAGGCGAAACCGCATTAGCGCTCTTTTCTTTAAATACAAATCAGACTAATGTCTTTGTCTGAATTGTAAATGATGGATTCAGGACGTTCTTGATGAGCAACCGTCTCAATGATTGGACACAGCTGCGGGTATAGACCGTTTTCACAAAGACGAGTTCACCCGACAGGTGATGGTTTATCACATAGCCCCCGTCCAGGTTGCGTTCATGGACGTCAACTGGATATATAGTATGATATAGATGCATGTCCTGTGGTACATGTCATGGTATATGTATGTAGATATGTGGGTGACTTGGATATAATGACCATCTGGTATCTTAGCAATATATGCATAACCTTTAGCGTCTGGCTAGTCGTTTTGATGAGCGTGTCGCAACACCACTTTTGTTTCCATTCTTGGGACCATTGTTCTTTCGATTATTGGTATTAGTTTTGGTATTTGTCTTTTTGGTATTTGGTTTGGTAATAGTTTTGGGTGTTTGCACGGGTATAACGTTGCGTGGTGCCATTACCTCTTTCTTGGTAGGTTCTTGGCCTATACGCTTCCAATAATCGATAATTGTTTTTCTTTGGGTAAATGAATCTGCAATTTCCCAGGTATCGTGCGATTTATCATAGCCTTTCCATCTTACTTTGTATTCGTATGTGCCTGGTGCTAGTTCATTATGGGCTAATATGCCTTGAACTTCATATAATTCGTCACATGGTATAATTTCATCTTGGGATATAAGTTTAAGTTGTGATGGTGCATATTCGCGTGTCAATACATCATTCTTTTCATCTTTAAGGATGTATGCACCTCCTTGGTTCTTTCTGATCACTGTATAGGGTCCTTCATAGATCGGATCTTGTTTGCCCACTTTTTCAGTAGACTTTGCCATTACTTGGCCTCCTACAGGAATTTCAATTTGAATATGTTTCTTGTCAAATTTCTTTTTCTGTGCATTGGTAACTGCAGTGATTTTTTCCTTGATTGCAGGAAAGACTACTTCTTCCATATTTTTAATTCTTTGTACCAGTTCTTTTTCAGAAGCTGGTGTCAGTTGGTAATCATTGGTATAATCTTTAAAGCCATTAAGTTTTCTGGCGAACATAAGAGTATATGGTGCGGTATCATGTCTTTTCGTAGTTTTTGCATTTAGTGACAATTGCACTGCAGGAACGAAAAGATCCCAATCTTTGATGGCACCTCTAATGAATTTCTTTAGAGCTCTTACTGAGGTTTGTACCCATCTTTCAGCTACACCATTTGCTCTTGGGTGGTATGGCGTCACTAGCCTGTGGTCAAAACCAGTGGCTTCAGACAGTTGACTTAGAAGACTGTTTACGAATTCTGTGCCATTATCTGATTGTAGGTATCTTGGGAATTCAAAGTCGCAAAAGACTTGAATTAATACTTTTACAACCGTATCAGATTGTTTGCTTGATATGGGTCTTAATATGCAGAATCTTGTACAGATATCTACCATTACCAGTAGGTAGTTGTTTCCCATAAAAGTTGTTTTAAATGGACCAGCCAAATCTATGGCCCAATGATCGCATGGTAAAAATGATTGTACTGGGTGCAAAGGATTAAATCCTTGTCGTACAATATTGAAACGCTGGCATTCTTTGCATTTCTTTACAGTTTCTGCTGCATCTTTGTTGATTGCTTGCCAGTGTATTCCTTCACTATGCAAATGTTGGGTCATGGCTTCTGCACCAAAGTGTCCGAACAAATGCGTTTCTTCGAGCAGCTTGGCTCTCTCTTCAGGCGGTGGTGTGAGCATTGCCCGATATGGGTTATCTTGCTCTTCTGGTTGTGTGCTACGCTGCACAACGTGGTATGTTTTTGCCTTTTTGACCGGCCTGGTATTGCCCCCGTCCAGCTCTTTTTCTTCCGGAAAAAGGCGAGAAAGTTGGTCGGGCAAAATATTACTGAGCCCTGGAAGGTGGACAATGTCGAAATCATACTTGAGCAATGTGTCAAGCCAGTTGGTCATCATGGCGTTGGCAATGCGTTGCGTATGAAGGTAAGTTAACGCGCGGTGGTCAGTAAAAAGGGTGAACTTTTGTCCCCAAAGGTACAGTACTTATGAAACTTTTGTAGCGCGAAAACGACAGCGAGAAGTTCTCTCTTGGTGACCGAATAATTCCTTTCGGACTTGGATAAAGCACGAGCCATAAAACCGATATGACGCGTTTGGCCATCGATTACTTGATAAAGGGCTGCACCAATGCCGACGTTCGAAGCGTCTGTAGCAACGCAGAACGGAAAACGCAAGTCCGGAAATTTCAAGACTGGTTTCGACATCAATACGGCAATCAGGCTTTCGAATGTCTTTTCATGGCGTGCTGTCCAAATTTTTGTAAGTTTGCCCGCGTTGCGTAGCTCGTCCAGAGGTGCTGATAATGTAGCAATATTAGGGATATGTTCCCTAAAATAATTGACGACACCAAGGAAACGCTGGATATCTTTACCCGTTTGTGGAGCAACGTTAAATAATAAATAGAATGTTATTCTATTATTAGTGTTTATTTAGATTCTTTCAGCGAATATACAATTTGCAAATAATATATAGAAAGAAAATAATCATTATTTTGTAAATAATAATTATTTTAGAAATATGGTTATTTATAAAATAACAGTATATTTCTTAATTCACATTTGAAATATTTCCTGTTGCAACTTATAAAATTAAAATTTTAACGATTGGCAGTCAATATTTCTTTCACATTACTTTTTGTTTAAAAAGTAACAAAAAAACCAAAGAACTTATCTTTGGAAACAGCACTGCCGTAAGTTTTTTTGCAACTTACGCAGATATTTTATTCACCCTAAACATAAAATTATTTAACAATATAGGATATTGTGTAATTATAATTTTAACACTATTTGAAACGTTTCTCTTATCATAAATGATTAGCTGTATTTAGCTGTATTTAGCCGTATAGATAGCTGTATATTTATTTTATATTTATATTTTATATTTATATTTATTCTTATTTATGGTTACACAATCGATAATACCTGCATGTATTAGTATAAAAATTTTATTTTTATTTTATTTAAAAAATAATAAAAAGAAACAATACAAGGTATTGTTAGGATAAGGTTATATAAGGTTATATAAGGTTAGGTTTATAAGGTAAAATTCAATTATGGGCTCATATGAAAATTTATTAAATGCTGAATATAAAAATATTTATGAGGAGAATTGGAGTTTTATGAACAATACGTATAAGTCTAATATCGAAAAACAATATAATAGGTCAAAAATTGGAAATTACATTTCGATTCAAAAAGTTAAAGATCATGTTTATGATTTATTAGGTGCAATCCCAGTATTTATTTTTCTGACAGAAATATGTAGCAGAATAAAATTACCTTCTCCTATATATAATATAGAAAAAGGTGTACTTATAATTGAACTTTTGTTAAATGGTTTCTCTATTTCAGAGATGAAAATGTATGACCCAAATGATTCATTCTATAAAGTTTATAAAGCTATATTTATAGATAATGCAGATTTTCTTGAGAATTGGATTGATAAATTAATGAATACTTGTTTTAGCAGTAATGATTCAAGATTATTATATAGCAAAATACATAATCCACCAAATTTTGAACATATAACATTACTACTGGATGGTAGAACAAATAAAATAATAATAGAAGATATTGATTTGAAAAAATCAGATTTATATAGTTATAAAATAAAAAATAATGGTTTAAATACACAATTTATTATAAGCAGTGAAGGTTTTGTAATGTATGTTTCTGAGTCTCTACCTTGTAAATATAACAATGATGATAATATGTTTATATCAAATATAAATTTAAATAGGTTTTTTAAATTAACAGATTGTTTAATATTTGATGGTATATATGAAAATGTAGTAAATGAAGTAATAACTAAATATAATAATATAGGTTTACCTATATCTTTAGATAATTTTTGTTTCCCTATAAGAAAAGAAAAAAATGTACCATTAGATTTAGATGAAAGTAATTTTAATAAACAATTAGGTTCTTACCGTTCAACAATTGAAACATTTTTTGCTAAATTCTCTAATACATTTTCAAGATTTGGCCCTAGAGCAAATGTTAGAATTACAAAAGAAAGAACATTTAATATACAAATTAAATTGGCTTGTTTATTATATAATATTAAACATTTTGTTGAATTAAATGATATTGAAGAAAAATCTTATTATAAATTATGGATGGATGAGAATTTTGATTTCTTTAATAATATTGATAGTTTTAATAATATAGTTAATACACCAAAAACATTATATAAGAAAGAAAATATTAATAATATGAGATCAAAACAACAAGAAAAATTAGACCAATTATTAGCTGAAGGTAATATTAAAAAAAATAATCAAAAGAATAAAATGATTCTAGATGAAGAATCAATAGATTCAAATGAATTTGAAGTGCAATATATTATATCACATAAAGAAACAACAGATGGTATAGAATACTTTGTGAAATGGAGAAATTACAATAAATCTTATAATTCATATGTAAAAGATGAAGATCTTATTGGAGAGGAAGTTAAAACACAATATTGGAACTCTTTAAAACAATAAGAAATAATTATTATAATAATTTTTAGTTTATATCTTTTTCATGAAGTAAAGTTATTATTATTATTTTATAATTCAGTGAATATAATAATATTATCTTCTATAAAGTTATCAAGATAAAAAGTAATTTCATATTCTATTAAAAAAGCAGTATAAGATTCTTCATTAATTATAAGTTCTTTAAATAAATACATGTATCCATCAAAATTATAATCAAAAACTTTATCTTTTAAAACATTATTATAAATTGTTTTAATTTTATTATAATCATCATTTAGATTTATCTCATAAATTTTAGTATTATCTTCTATATATTTTAAAAAATCTTCCTTATATAATATCAAGCTTAATAAAAACGCTTTAGCTTCTTCAATAATCATTTTTATTTTTGGATAAAATTCAATTTTTTATCCAAATTATATTTCAGATGGAATATATATTGTATATTCTTATACATCAAAAATAATTGTATATTTTAACCATATCTAGATATGGTATGTTAATAATTTTTTGGTAAAGAAGTAGTAAAATTCAAATTCATTCCACATGTATTTCATTCCATCCTTTCATTCAAGAATCCTCCTTTCTTTGAATTTCACATATAAAATGTTTTAAGTATATATATTTCTTCGAAATATTTCATTGATGAAAAATTATTAACATTAATATATACATATCCAAATATTCTATTTGATTAAAAACTTAATATTTTGAATATTTTAAATATTTTAAATTTATTATTATTTATATAATATGTATACATATATAGCTGTATAATATATTTATAGTAGCTGTATAGTAGCCGTATAATAGCTGTATTTTATATTTAAAATAGGTTTATATAATATATCCATACTTAATACAGATGTATAAGAGCAACGTTAAATAATAAATAGAATGTTATTCTATTATTAATGTTTATTTAGATTATTTCAGCGAATATACAATTTGCAAATAATATATAGAAAGAAAATAATCATTATTTTGTAAATAATAATTATTTTAGAAATATGGTTATTTATAAAATAACAGTATATTTCTTAATTCACATTTGAAATATTTCCTGTTGCAACTTATAAAATTAAAATTTTAACGATTGGCAGTCAATATTTCTTTCACATTACTTTTTGTTTAAAAAGTAACAAAAAAACCAAAGAACTTATCTTTGGAAACAGCACTGCCGTAAGTTTTTTTGCAACTTACGCAGATATTTTATTCACCCTAAACATAAAATTATTTAACAATATAGGATATTGTGTAATTATAATTTTAACACTATTTGAAACGTTTCTCATGGGGGTTTGTGAGGACATCTCATTGGCTCTCCTTTATCGTGGAGTGCGATTTGTGGTTTTTCAAAGGGTGTGTTCGTTAATTTTTTACATGACTTCCATATTTGGTTTTTGGCGGCTTCTCATTGGCTGTTTTCTACCATGGACTACCGCATTGAGTTTTTGAAGGCGCCTCATTGGCTGTCTTTTATCAGTGGGTACCATCTGTGGTTTTTTGATGGGTATGTTTCGGTAGTTTTTGATATGACTTCCATATTTGGTTTTTGGCGACGTCTCATTGGCTGTTTTCTACCATGGACTACCGTATTGAGTTTTTGAAGGCGCCTCATTGGCTGTCTGTTATCAGTGAGTACCATTTGTGGTTTTTTGAAGGGTATGTTTCGTTAGTTTTTGATATGATTTCCATATTTGGTTTTTGGCGGCTTCTCATTGGCTATTTTTACCATGGGTCACTGTATGTGGTTTTTGACAACGTCCCATTGGCTGTTTTCTGCTACGGACTACCATATGCGATTTCGAGCAGTCCATGATTGGCTAATTCTAGTGTGGGTTCCCGTACGTGTATTTTCACCGGGATTGTTTGGCCTTTTTCCAAAAATTGCCATATTAGGACTGTAAAAGTTGAAGTTAGCTGAGTTTTAGGGGTCTCGATTTCTTTATTATATAGATATGCTGTAGACTCTGGTAGTCTGTGATAATCTGTGGTAATCTGTCTGTCTAAGGCTAGAAATATGGGGGCTATTTATATGTTTTACTACTGCTGTAAAATATAAGGTAGGAATAAGGTATACTCGAGAGGATGGCTGATTGCTTGGTATGATGCTCAGGCTTGAGATCGAGTGTTTGATGTTCGATACTCAAGCGAGTCGTCGATTGTTTGATGGTATACTCAAAGGAAGGGTCGAATGTTCGGGGTAAGGTCATATCCTTATATGGATACAGGGCTTACACCTTACAACATCACCACAGTCACCGGCGAACGATGATGGTGTAAAATTTCTCGATGCAGCTATACGTCCTCCAATGAGTTCTTGGTGAGAGTGCGGTAGATATAACGGGTTATTCTCCTTTCCGTACGCTCCAGTTATCATTTTCCATAACTGTCTCCCTATGCCTGGTCCGCATAGATGCATAACGTCTATCGGGAGAAATGTAGCTCCATGGAATGTCGGTAGCACGCTGAATGGCGAAGCTGAAATCTGACCGATATCACTGTTTGCAGAAGCATATGTCTCAGACCGCCGAACCTTAGGTTTCGGACGGCCATCTGCAGTTTCGCTCCAAACTGGAGGAAATGTCATTCGCTCTTCTTGGAATACGCCCCTGATCGTACAAAATCTGCATCCATGATAGTGGGTGTGTCCTGCATGAGCTGCCATTTTTGCCACGGCCAAAAGATCGCCTCCGACATATAGCAAATGCGCCTTGAGTTTGATGGTTGCGTCTTTGGTTTGGACGATGATTCCGTCTTTGCATAGCGCTTCGAGTTCCTCCAGGACCGGACGCAGTGTACATATCAGAGGGTTTGTTCGGCCCAGGCGTAACGAATATCTGCAACATATTCTTGTCCTCCGTTCGCACATCTGGCGGTAAGTTCAGGATAACGACGTGCACGAGTGTCATTGAGTAACCTCCTCTTTTGAATGGCTGGAAGTCATCCGTGTACAAGCCAAGTGCAATGTCCATGTCGCCTCTGAAATGCGTGCGCTCCAGGATCTTGTACAACTTGCCGTCAAAAATATCGCTCATGCCAGAAACATTCGCCTCCCGGGTCGATCGATATAAGAGCTGTTCTCGTGTCGCCTCGTTGCTGACGAAATGCGCTAACTGGTCTCTCAACGAGAGCTGCACCATGGTCTTGGTTGAGGTATGTCCCGAATCTTGATACCGGGGAGAGCCGCATGACTGGCAATGCGTTCTCTTGTCTCCTTCATTATACATCATGCAACCTTTAACGCAGACATCATAGTGCTTCGGTTGTATGTCGTATGAACTGCGGAGGGCTTGTCTTGATCGATGATAGGAGTACAGAGGAGTGCGGAAGCCTTTTCGGAGATATTGATTGAAGCGAGTTACGATCTCGTCAAACAATTCTCGCGTCCCGTTATGCTGGACCATTAGGGTGTAAAGGTCCACACTCGTCTTGATGTGCTCCTCTTCATTGTCTACGAATTCTTGTCTCATATCGTACAACTTTGCAGAACTGAGTTTGCTGGCGTCACCGGTGCTGTTACTAATGATCGTAGCCTGAGTAAGTGAATCCTGCGTCGATACGATTTCCAATGAAGAGACCATATCGTCAGCAGTATGAACAGGCGGCTGGTCTGCTATAAGATCTTTGAAGTCATCTAGGGACCCAGGATTCTCTTGCTCAGATATATTTTGGGTTATATCGACCGTCTTGTAAAATTTTATAGCAATTAGAACTTCACATAGGTCATGCATGGCATGAAGCAAGCTTTTTACCTCGTGCGGATATGAAGAGCTTACGGGTCTCATCACTGCGTCTGGCGCACTGGCAGTTAGGGCAGAATAGGGCGCGTCTTTCGTATCCTATAATTAAGGCATGTCATTTCAGTAAATATTTAAACCACAGCAACAAGGAAATCGGTATTACCTGAGGTGTTTGTGCAGATGGAATGCGTGTCCCTGCCGATCCTCCCGAACGATGGAGCTTCTTTTTGACGCATTCTTTCAGGTGAAAGTTTACCACGTCCTTTGTTCCGGGTATGAGCCATTTGCATACTGGACACAGTTCTTGTTTGGCGGATGTGCTCGACATGATAAGGATTAAGGGGCGCTGTGCACTTACGCGTCACACTGAGGTTTTCGTGAAGTTTTCTGCCGTAATGGTTCTCACGCTCTTTTTTCCTTCGCTTTCCTCCTCCTCTACCTGATGACCGAAGATAACTTGACTCAATTGCTGACTACTTACATCCAGATGACTGGAGAACTTCGAGCTCTTGTCAAGGATGGCTTCATTCAACTTAATGAGAAGTTGGATGCCAACCTTAATGAGCTTCGTCAAATACAAGGTCAAGTGGAAGAATTGAAAAACAGAGTAACTGTTTTGGAACGACAGGACACGCCGGTGCCCTCTTTGCCTGTCCCGGTCTATCCACACTCGACTGCAGAGGACAACCCTTTTGCCCAGCAGTTGATTACCAGGACGGTCCTACAACCACCCGGACGAAATGGGACCTCTCTGCAATTTCGCTGGGACCTCTACGAAGCTTTGGGCAAGGAAGTCCTGACGAAACAGCTGAACTTACCCTGGCATGAAAAATACTACGTCACATTCAAGAAGAACTCCCTTCATTACGCTGACGGCCTGGTCGACAGCCTTCGACAGCAGCACCATTTGGCTAGCAATATCACTTGGGATGCAGTCCCAAAAGCCCTTCAAAGACAAGCTATAAAAGTACTAGAGGATACTATAGGGGATGAGTACCCTTCGAAAGTGTGTGTTGATAGCTGGGGAGCACGTCTCCTTATGCGAAAGGCCTTTTTCCGCTGCAAGGACACCGAAGATTAGTATCTTGCTAAGACACGTATACAACAGCTTATTTACTCTATTGATTACTTACGTACATAAAATAATTTAGGTGCAGAAAATAGTCAAGCTGAGAGGTAAAGTACACATACAGTATCTGCCAGGCTTGCATCAGCATAAACTAATGGACTCGATGTACAGTATATCATAGTGCAGCGTTCAGCACCGAGATCGAAGGGCATCACAGGTTTGCATCAGAGATCACTTTAGAAACATGGACTAATATATGACGGTCTGTGAAGTCCGGAGGAAGCTGATGTTCTCTTTTATTCACAAAGAGACGACCATCCAACACAGCTTCCCGAGCCTGAGCAAGATCGTGAAGCCAGCGAAGTCATCGATTTGAACACTGCGTTAAGCGATGATGAAGGAGACGATATGGCTGAAGGCACAGCTCAGCCAGCATCAACAAGACCGCCTGCCGATGTAACATTGTTAAATGAAATGGGTCATCATTCTAACCGCTTTCTATAGGAATCCGTCCCCAACATAGTTGGAAACGATGCGCCTTCCAGCAATATTTCCCGTCCCTCCACTGCCACGTCTGCTTCACGTAAGCAAAGAGTAGCCCCAAGCGATGTATCGCAAGGTGCTGCCAAAAAGAGACGTGGGCGACCGAAGAAGGCAGCGCGTAGCGACGGTTTGTGATGTAGCCATATAGAATAAAGGCCATATATATAGCTGTATTACAGAGTATTCGTCTTTGCATACTTATATGGACTGTTATAACCGAAATAAATTCATATTCGCTTTATATTCAATTTTCAAATACACCAATGGTATGGCTACTGGTATATAAAGGTATATACGATATATATTCGAAAAATGAATATTTGGTATATACGTGTGCAGAATATATTCAGAAAATGAATATTTGGTGTATACGTGTGCAAAACATATTCAAAGAATATTCAAAACATATTCAAAACATATTCAGAAAATATTCAAAAATCGATTAAATTGAACATCTGAACATCTGAATATTTTCTGAATATATCCTGAATATTTTTTTCCTAAAGTGCCTATTGGCCAATACCGATTCGATACAATCCAATATGAGCGAACCTCAAGGGGGGAAGACACGAAGTCGAACCTGGGGCCTCATCCTGAGCAGCCTCCCGAGACTGGCGCGTTTTCACGAGGGCCACGGACACAATCTAATTTATGGCTAAGGAAATGGCTAAAAAGCCTTAAGCCCAAATATGGTTGTGGTAAATGTCACCACTTAGTCCTAGATGCGGTTACTCTCAATCTATCTTGCCTGATAATAATAATACCGAGACAAATGGTCCAGAATAAAAATAAAATAGTATTCCCGAGACAAGTACGTCTGAGATAGCAACGGCTAGTCAGCTACCCACGCTAAGTGAAGTCATGATCCGTTATTAGATTAGCACCAGGACAGGGTGCCTGAATTAGCAGGTTTCACTTCCTTAGCATTGATTATCACATTTGACACGTCAATAACATTGGTGCCTGACATTGAACATGGTGATGGACCATGACCTAGATCAATCCAGAAATACCCGAATAACTCACTCAGTAACCGATTGGTTCGTACTAGACCGAGTACCCAGATCACGGCATTTAAACATGATATCAAGAAGTGTATATAAAGGGTAGAAAATAGAACCCAAGTAGCTTTAGTTGATTTCTCTACAACTACCTTTCTTATAAAGAACCTATACACATTCTCACAGACTCATTCTGTTACCTTTTTCTTACCTTTCTTCATTTACTTCTATTTTCCCTACCCATATATCTCATTTTTTTCTGTGAATTATGTCTTCCCCAATCCAAACTCCCAACTCTCCTACCTCTTCTGTCGCCAGTGCTCTCACGCAGCAGACCGCCCAGTCGCAGCCCTTGCAGCAGCACGATGTGTCGCAGCAGCAAGAACACCAGCACCAAGCTACCCCCATGGACCTGGATGACAAGGCTCCACCTTCTGTTGGTACACACGGACAAGACCAATCCAAGGAGCAAGCCACGACGGTCACCAAGGACGTGACTACGGTTCCTTCCACTGCAAATGATGCAGCCAAGCCTAATGAAGGCTTGAAGCACGCTGATGAAGCCTCTGCTGGTCCTCCGCGATCCCCTCGTCGCCCACCTGGACTGCCCAAGTCTCACTTCACCCTGGATCCATGGGAGCCACACCAGGTGGACTTGCAGGTGGACCCTTCCTCGCGACCTGTTCGCCGAGAAGAACTTGGCGCGTCGGCCCCGCCTGAGCTCGTTATTCAGTACCTGCGCCAGCAAACGGAGAAGGCACGCATCGCGCTGAACTTCGCGGTGACCGCCGACAACGAGACCTACCGACAACATGTTATGGACCACGACGAATGGCGTCAACGTCTTAACACGTACCTGGCAATCAAAGATCGCGTCGCCCAGGACAAAGCGTCCGCAAACACGGCTTCCACGTCTGCCAGCAATTACGTGCCGCCCGACCTGCCAGCATTCCAGTTTCGCGGTCAAAAGAAACACGACCGCAGCAAAAAGGCGTATAACTCGGCGCAAGCATTCTTAGACAAGTTCGAGATTCGACTTGGGGCGCGTTGTTTTCCCATCCAAGACAATTGGCGGCGTCTCATCATCCTAACGGTCGATCCGAACAGACGCGGCTGGCTCATGCAGACCCTCAACAAGCCGCAGTGTGCCGAGTGGGCGGGTTTCAGAGAAGAAGTCGAAAAATTGCACTCTGGCCCGTACACGACACTTTACCGCCGTCACAAGCTCCGATCGATGCGCCAACACAGTGGCCAATCAATTCGCGACTTTGGCCACCGCCTCCTGGAGTACGCCGCAAGCGCAGGCATCCCAAATAATCAAGAACTAGTCTACACGTTCCTGCTCGCTCTACATCATCACCACAAGGAGAAGGCCTGGTCCCTGGTCACGCACCTTTTTACTTCGATCCCAGAAAGCCTGGAAGAGGTACTCCAGGTCCTCCTCACCATGTCGGCCACAGAGGAACAAGCTCCTCTCGACTCCTCCAACAGCAGCAGCGACAGCAGCAGCGATGACGGCAGCGAGACTTCGGACAAGGCGTCCACCTCCAAGCGCAAGCGAGGCAAGCATACGAAGGCCAAAGCAAAGGGCAAGGCCAAGCACGATGCGTCCTCCTCCTCTAGCAAAGGTCACAAGTACGATGGCCGCTGGAGTGCACACCCGAACGACCTGTGCACGGTCCACAAGAGGGCCAACCACACGAATGCCGAATGTGCCAAGCAGGGTGTCATCAGTCGCGCTACACAACCGCACAGTCACTTGCCTCTCTCGAACATGACTAGGCCCACTCCATATGTCGCTCGCCAACACGGTGCCATCACGAACCCCTGCAGCTTTTGCAAGGTGGCACAGCACCATTGGGAGCACATGTGCGAGCCCAAGCGCAAGCACCTGGAGCAGAAGAAAATTCGGAACCGAATGGCGGTTACCCAGGACAACCAAATGATGGACGTCGATGCCGACGAGCTTATGAACAGCTCACGCAGAGGTAATATTTTTATTCGTGCAGTCAAAGATAAAGCATCTAACGACTCTTCTATCTATGTGCCCATTACCATCCAGCATGAACGGATTCTAGCACTCCTAGATACAGGTGCCAACAGATCCCACATAGATAGCACCTTTGCCAACAATAAAAATTTACTTATTACGGCAGTTCATCATGGTCATATTGTGTTAGCAAATAATACTACCACGAAAAGAATAGGACAGGCTAAGGATTTGTCTTTTGAATACAATCAAAAATTTTATAAACACACTTTTGAAGTCATGGAACTATCTGATAATGTACAAATGAGTATTGGAACGGATCTTCTTTCACAATTAGGAATTGGCATCACAGGTCTTGCTACATCTTGGTCAGGCGATAATCCCAATGTATACAACGACGCCATTGATGATAAAATACCTGAACCAAACGAATCACCTGTCGGCACACAAGAAGACCAAAAATTATTTCACGAAGCAATTAAACCATTAATTATGGAAAACTCAAAGATCCCAAAGACATCTTTCTGCACTGTTCCGGAATCTGTTATACGTATTGATACACCCAAAGACGCTGCACCTATTTTTCGCAAGCAATACCCCATACCAGTAAATTTGGAACCCGTTGTTCAGGATACCATTGACACGTGGCTCAACGATGGCACCATAGAGCCAGCGCCCGTTAACACTGAATGGAATAGCCCTATTACTTTAGCACCTAAAAAGGATGCCTATGGTAACTATACAGGCAAACGACCTTGCCTTGATCCAAGACATATTAATAAGCTGCTACAAGATGATCGCTTTCCTTTACCACTGATTCGCGATTTATTCCATCTTCTGCAAGGTGCAGCAGTATTTACTACTTTGGATCTCAAAAGCGCATTTCATCGATTCGAAATTTTTCCTGAACACAGACCAAAGACCACGTTTACTTTCAAAGGAAGACAATACATGTTCCGAGGTTGCCCATTCGGTTTAAAACCCATCTCTTCCAAATTCCAACGTGTAACGAATATTATTTTTCATGATATGCCTTTTGTACTCTGCTTTGTTGATGACGTCGTTATATTTTCCAACAACATGCAAGAACACGTCGATCATGTACAACAAGCCATTGCCAAACTTACAGCAGCAAATCTTATTTTAAATCCGGACAAGTGTCATTTTGCTCAAGCTTCTGTTTACCTACTCGGTTTTTGCGTGTCCTCCCGTGGAGTCTCCTTGGACCAACGTAAAGTATCCAACGTCCAAGACTGGCCACAACCGAAAACAGGTAAAGATATACAACGCTTCCTCGGCGTTATCAATTATTTTCGGGAACATATTCCAAACGTTTCCACGCTCACAGCTCCCCTCGACGAGCTAAGGCTTCAAGATCAATTGCATGACGTCTGGACGGGCCAACATACGAAAGCATTCAACGCTCTCAAACATGTTCTTCTCAAAGTGCCCATACTCAGATATCCTGACCTAAACGAGCCCTTTAGTGTTGCCACGGACGCTTCCAACACAGGTATAGGCGCAGTCCTTTATCAAGTGATCAACGGCGAGACACGCCACATCGCTTTCATGGCACGCGCTTTATCAAAGTCAGAACGCAATTACTCCACCACTAAACGTGAACTGCTTGCTGTCACATTCGCCCTTCATAAATTTCACAAGTACCTTTGGGGCAATAAATTTACATTGTATACAGACCATCGTGCTCTCACATATTTGCACACGCAGCGAGTCGCCAATGCTATGATGATCACTTGGCTCGACACAATCCTCGAATATGATTTCGATATTGTGCATCTACCTGGTCTCGACAACATTTTGCCTGATCAGCTCTCACGCCTTTTCCCTACGGAAAAAGAGCTGGAAGGGGGTGATGACTCCGTCAAACATAAAAATTCGCATGTAACAAATAAAACTGCGGTAACGCACACGCAAGGACCTGATCCAGAAAATATGATCATACCTCCTGAAGAAGAGCGAAAAGACCTTTTGCTCAAAGCACATGCATTTGGACATTTTGGTGCTGAAGCAGTAACCAAAGCCTTACAAAGCGACGGTATACATTGGCCAGCAATGCAAGCAGACGCAGTAGAAATTATTAAACAATGCCACGAGTGTCAAAAATTCAACATTGTCAAAAAGGGCTATCATCCTATAAGACCCATCAGCGCATATCTACCATGTGATCATTGGGCTATTGATTTAGCAGGACCTTTCAAAACGACATTTACGGGTAATAATTATTTATTAGTATTGATCGACGTATGCACAAGATTCTGCATTCTTAGACCTATCTCGGATAAACAGTCAGACACAATTGTAAAAGTGCTAGTACAGACATTCTGCGATTTTGGTTTCCCCAGATATCTACAGAGCGATAATGGAACTGAGTTTGTCAACTCACTTGCAAAGAAACTAGCTGAAGCAACTGGTTTCGAGCATAGACTTGTCACGCCGTATCACCCGCGTGCAAATGGTGTCGCGGAACGATGGGTGCAATCTGCAGTCAGAACACTGAAGAAGTGTATCAGAGGTGCCGTTAAGGATTGGGACGTTTTCGTACCAGCAGTGCAGCTGTCGTTAAATGCGAAGGTGTCAAAGAGACACGAAACAGCGCCTTATACGCTCATGTTTTCACGAAAACTTAACGGATTTGAGGACTATAGCAATCATACGGGAATTCAACCACTAAGCCAAAAAGATTTGGAACAAAGAATTAAGAATATGGAAGAAATAGTTTTCCCCGCGATTAGCGAAAGAACTCAAGCTCTTCTGAATGCACAGAAGCAGAGTTTTGACAAGAAGCATCACATCATTGATATACCTGTCGACAGTCAAGTGATGGTCAAACTACAGCAACACGGTAAATTAGATCCTATCTATGAAGGACCTTATACCGTCACACGCAAGACCAGAGGTGGCTCTTACTCTCTTCAAGATGCAAAGGGTGAAACGCTACCAAGGGACTATCCACCTTCTGCATTGAAATTAATTTCACAAGATGAAATTATACCTAAAGATGAATTGTATGAAGTCGATAGTATTTTAGCTCACAGGGAAAAGGGCCCTGGTAGATATGAATATAAAGTCAGATGGAAAGGTTATGAACCTAAAGATGACACATGGGAACCAGCTTCTAGTTTTACGCAAAGAAATACAATTACAGAATATTGGAAACGTTCAGGCAATGACGAACCTAATGCCAAAGAACAGCCAGCTAAAGCAGCTACTAAGAGAAACACTAGCATGAACAACAATGATAACCTTAAAGATAATAAGCAACGCACTAACCCCACAAAAAGAAAAATTGTTGCACAAGATCTACCTACGCGAAAATCACAACGTATATCCAAACGCAACAAAACTAAACTCAACTACAGGTGCAATTAAAAGATAGTTCGCAACCTGGAAGGGGGTAATGTGGTAAATGTCACCACTTAGTCCTAGATGCGGTTACTCTCAATCTATCTTGCCTGATAATAATAATACCGAGACAAATGGTCCAGAATAAAAATAAAATAGTATTCCCGAGACAAGTACGTCTGAGATAGCAACGGCTAGTCAGCTACCCACGCTAAGTGAAGTCATGATCCGTTATTAGATTAGCACCAGGACAGGGTGCCTGAATTAGCAGGTTTCACTTCCTTAGCATTGATTATCACATTTGACACGTCAATAACATTGGTGCCTGACATTGAACATGGTGATGGACCATGACCTAGATCAATCCAGAAATACCCGAATAACTCACTCAGTAACCGATTGGTTCGTACTAGACCGAGTACCCAGATCACGGCATTTAAACATGATATCAAGAAGTGTATATAAAGGGTAGAAAATAGAACCCAAGTAGCTTTAGTTGATTTCTCTACAACTACCTTTCTTATAAAGAACCTATACACATTCTCACAGACTCATTCTGTTACCTTTTTCTTACCTTTCTTCATTTACTTCTATTTTCCGTACCCATATATCTCAATGGTTCCTGATGACCAAAAGCCTGCGTGCATCCATCTAAGGGACACACCCATCCATCTCAATATACCGTGCATCCACCGAAATAACATGTGCATCCGTTCGAATAATGCTTGCATCCACCCAAGGCACACATTCATCTCATTATACCGTGCATCCACCCAAAGAAAACATGCATCCATCTCAATAATGCTTGTATCCAACCAAAGGACACACTCATCCATACAAGTAATGCGTGCATCCAACCGAAGGGCACTTTCTTTTATTTCATTAAAGCCTTCATATGCATTTACCACTTCCATAAGGCCAAACACTTCTTGGACTCGAGGTATCAGGTATCACCGGCATACCGCCTATTTTAAATCCAGACTTATCGGTTTATCGGTCGGTTATCGGTTATCGGTTATTTTCGCGGAACCCTAATCCAGTCATAGGACCCACTGGTCCATGCCCTTGGAGCTCTCATCAGCCGGGAAGCACATCAACACTTTGTCACTCGCGGCATCACCCACATACCGCCTATTTTAAATCCAGGCTTATGGGTTATTTCGGTCGGTTATCGGTTATTTTCGCGGAACCCTAGGTGGGATGCTTTTTTGATATCTCAGTTTTATCTTACTTTTGTTTCCAGTTTCAGACGCCTAAATTTGCGATACTATCGTTAATTTATGATCGTGTTTGTATTAGTCCATCCTTACCTCGACTCGTCTCTGTTCAGCAGCATGCATGCTCGCCAATTCTGCCTTGAGCGCCTCAATGGCTTCTTTATCCCGATATCCACCGGTATCTTCATCTTCAGACTCGGGATCGCTGCCGATATCGGTGGGATAATCTTCGCTGCTTGCTGTAGTCGTACCACCTCAGAACCTGATCGTCCATATAACTGAGAAACGTTTCAAATAGTGTTAAAATTATAATTACACAATATCCTATATTGTTAAATAATTTTATGTTTAGGGTGAATAAAATATCTGCGTAAGTTGCAAAAAAACTTACGGCAGTGCTGTTTCCAAAGATAAGTTCTTTGGTTTTTTTGTTACTTTTTAAACAAAAAGTAATGTGAAAGAAATATTGACTACCAATCGTTAAAATTTTAATTTTATAAGTTGCAACAGGAAATATTTCAAATGTGAATTAAGAAATATACTGTTATTTAATAAATAACCATATTTCTAAAATAATTATTATTTACAAAATAATGATTATTTTCTTTCTATATATTATTTGCAAATTGTATATTTGCTGAAAGAATCTAAATAAACATTATTACACTTCGAGGTCTGCTTACTGGTTGGTTTCCATAGTTCTCCGTTTTAATTGCGAACAATATAAAAATTTTTTGACAGCTAATCTAGTTACTACATCTTTTCTTCGTTCGCGAACTTGATTTGCACCGGATACTACCGTCACTCAATTCACGTATGGATGCTGAAGTTCCTGTCGAAACCCTCTTGGCTCGCCTTGCTCTCCTGGAAGAGCGGGTCGCTTCCAGCGCCTTCCTCTCGGCTGACCCGAACGTCAGCATCCGCAACCCGGGTGCTGACTTCACCCCCACTCCCGAGGTGTTGGCCGCCTTCCCAGGCATGGAAGACGACTTCTTCCGGTCGAAGCTCGACGATTCGGATCGTCGAAAGTTCCTCTTCGACTGCCCCAAGAATTCAGTTTGCCAGTATGAGCCTCCTACGCTCAACCGTCTCCCCTCCATGGGCGAAGCTGCTCGCAAGGCGGATCAGCAGCTTCGTGACGTCCAGTATCGCCTCTCTGGCCTTACTCGCCCGTTGGACTGGTTCGCATACCAGTCAACGCATGGCCACTGGGATCCTGAGCAGTTCCGTGCCCACACCCAGTCGTTGGTGCGCAAGTCTCGGGCCCTTCTTGCAGATGTGGCCTCTTACATCACTGACCTTCGTGTGGCTGGTCTTCTCGCTGGCGCTGAGGCCCAGCGCTAGGCTGACAACCTTTTGGTGCCCGCCGACGAGCTGCTGGAGCAACTCAAGCTTGCTCGCAGCTTCCAAGAAGTCACGCAACTTGCCCGAAAGCCTGCGAATAGCAAGCGCAAAGGGGCCCGACCCCAAAGGCGCATCCAGGCTCCTCCCGCCCCCTCGCACCAATCGTCGTCCGGCGGCTCTTCCTCGTCCCCAATGGGGTTCGAGCGGCAACAAGGTCCTTCGGTGGGGTTTCACCCACGCCCGCAGCAGAAACAGCGCCACTAGTGTGCGCCGTTGGTGGACGTTTGTCAAGTTTTGCCGAGACTTGGCACGCCCAATTTCCTTCCGATCTCCCTGCTTTGACTTCATCGGTCATACAGGAAGGTTTTCGGCTCTGTTTCTCTTCTCCTCCTCCGACTCGTCCTCTGCTCCGTCCCATCACAACCTCACATCTCGTTCCTCCGGCCGATCGGCACAGCATCGACGAAGCCGTCCACTCGCTTCTGTCCAAGCGCGCCATCGAGCCCGTATCCGCCTCTCACCACCACCCATTTGGCTTCCTGTCCAGCATGTTCGTCGTCCCCAAGGAGGATGGCGGACGTCGCCCGGTCCTCAACCTCAAGCCATTGAACCAGTTCCTCCCTCAGCGTCCGTTCAAAATGGAGTCCATGACCACCATATGTCGGATGCTGCAGCCGGGGGACTTCCTCACGTCGATCGACTTGGAGGATGCGTTCCACCACGTTCCGGTGCATCCCTCGTCTCGTCGTTTTCTGCGCTTTCAGTGGCAGGGCCAACTGTTCCAGTACCGCGTCCTCCCGTTTGGCCTTTCTCTGTCCCCGTGGGTCTTTACCAAGGTCCTCAAGCCGGTCCTCAAGTGGGCTCGTCGTCGCGGTATCCGCCTGACGGCCTACCTGGACGACTTGTTGGTCATGGCCCCTTCCCAAGCGCAATCAGTCCAGCAGACACAGCTCGTGCTCAGCAAGTTGGAGTCCCTTGGTTGGGTCATCAATCATACCAAGTCCTCTCTCACTCCTTCTCAACGCATCGAGCATCTGGGTCTCCGTCTGGACTCGACCTCGATGTCCATTTCGGTTCCTGGCAAGAAAGTGCGCGCTATCCGTCGCCTCGCCCACCATCTCCTCTACCAGCCATCGACCTCATGGACGAAATTGACATCCTTTGTGGGCACGGCCCTAACGACGCAACTGGGCAATGCTCAGGCCCGTTTTCGGACCCGTCATCTGCTCCAGCAAATCAACGCCTGGCGCCACCGCCCTTGCCGTCAAGCATGCCCGATCACACCCGTCATGAAGAGCGAGCTGACGTGGTGGCTGTCGCAGCTGCAGCACTGGAACGGCCGCCAAGTGATCCCACCACCGCCCACCCAACAACTGTTCACGGATGCGTCCGACACAGGTTGGGGTATGGTACTCGGCAATCGCCTTCTCCACGAGCGTTGGCTGCCGACCGAACGGCCCCTCCACATCAACATGAAGGAGTTGCTTGTGGTTTGGAAAGCACTTCACCTTTTCCCTCCTCCTCCCGGCTCGCACTTGCAGGTGTGTCTCGACAATGTGTCAGCCAAAGCTTACCTCGACAAGTTCGGCGGCACACGATCGGCTCCCCTCAATGCTTTGGCGATGCGCATTTGGCAACATTGCTTCCGCCGCCGGATCACCCTGACCACCTTGTTCGTCCCCTCGCGGTTCAATCCCGCCGATGCTCCATCCCGAGCGATGATCAAGGAAGTGGAGTGGTCTCTTCCCCGGCCAACGTTCGACCACGTCGATCGTCTGTGGGGTCCACATCACGTGGACATGTTCGCGAGTGCTGCGACAACTCTTCTGCCGCGCTATGTGGCACGCCTTGCCGACCCTCAAGCGCTTTGGGTGAATGCCTTCTCTCGCCCGTGGCAATTTCTCGCTCCCCTTCGCCTCCTGCTCGTTCCTCCCTGGAACCTGATCGATGCAGTTCTTCTTCGCCTGCGCCTGCATCCGCAGCCCGCGACGTTGATCACTCCGAACTGGCCATCCGCTCCTTGGTTCCCGAGCCTCCTTCAGCTCTCTCTGGTTCCTCCCCTCCCGCTACCCGCCGACGCCGACGCCGCTCATCCTCTGGCGCATCACACCACGCTCCTGGCATGGAACCTTGGCCCAAGCGTCAACGTAGCAACCACAACACTGCCATTTCTCGGCCCGCCGAAGCACGCCTGACCGCTCTCTTGCCCGTTGTTGGCGATCGCCATGCTCGACGTCTGCGCACCCTCCGTGTCGATTTCGAGGCTTGGTCGATCCGTCACGAAGTGGACCCCGACGCGCCTACAGCTGCGGACGTTGTAAGCTTTGTCGAAGACTTCGCCGAAGATCGTGACTGGGTCCCAGCCACCTGCCGCGCTGTCCTTTCCCAGGTGTGCCGTGTTCTGCCAGTCGCGGTTCGCGCTGCCATCCAGCAAGACCCTCAGTACCTCGAGTACCACCGCACTTCTCGCCTGGCCACCGTTCGTCCGCTGAAGGATGGGTCTTACGACCTACAACCGATTTTTGCTTTGCTCCGCGAGTGGGGTCCCAATGACCGTCTCTCGCTCTCCAAACTCACCCGCAAGACTGCTTGGCTTCTGGCCACAGTTGGTTTTCTGCGCCCCTCGGATCTCGCCCGCGTCAACGTCGCCCAGTGTACAGATCAGGATGCTCCTGACGGGTTCCTTCGCCTGGCAATCGATGCCCCAAGGAGAAGCGTCATGGCACACGCTACGTCCGGTCTGTCACGTTCAACCTGCACGCTGACCCCCTTCTCTGTCCCGTGCGCGCATATCGCGCTTACTGCAAGGCTACGGGCTTCTCTTCCACTTCCGTCCCGCACCCAGTTGTCGCCGGCCGCCGCATCACGCCGTTGTTCCGCATGGTTATCGACCATGACCGCCCCGTCACGGCCGATACCATTCGTGTGTATATCTGCGATGTGATGCGCCACATTGGCCGCGACCCGCCCTCCCTTGCCGTCCCCAAAGCTCGTGCTCTCGGCGCCACATTGGCCGCTCAGGCTGGTACGCCCATCGCTGACATCGTTGCTCGCGGTGCTTGGTCATCTCAAGACATATTTGACCACTTCTGCCGCATTTCTTCCGCCACACACACCGATTTCACCAGCTCTACTCTGCATGACCCAACCAGTAAGCAGACCTCTCGTGTAATAGGTGAGTCCTGCGCTACGCTAGGACATCACATTATAATAATAGAATAACATTCTATTTATTACTTAACGTTGCTCACTTGTATGCTTACCTATAACTGATTCGTCTGAGGAGTCGTCTGTTTGGACTGGGTCCTCAGAGTAACCTTGTTGCTCTTGACTCAAATTGATGTCGGCATTAGGCGAGTCGTTGCAACCTCCATTCTCTTCTAACTTGTCGTTAGGTTTCAGATCTTCTATATATGAGCTTACCTTCATCGTCATCATCGTTTTGCCGTTTACTCTTCATATGGCCTTGTTGAATATTCGCCCAGTGTTTGGACAAAATCAGGCGCCCCCCCAGTGACCGACGCAGTAATTCAATGGGAGCAGACTACCTACTTCTTGCTCAAGTTTGATCTCCACTTCCCGGTGCCGTGTCTTCATGGCTTTGCTTGACCATAACATGGAGTCGCTAAGGCCATATCTCGCTTTGCAGTATAGAATGACACCTGGATAAATTTTTTCACGTGCCGTATTCTCTTATTGATGTCGCCTTCCGTCAAAGCAGGCAGATTCTGGCGGTTGCGATGGTCCCTGACCATCTCGGCGTACAGGGGCAAAGAAAATCCCACTTTACGCGACTTCTGTTGCTGCGTCGTATCTTCACTATAATCTTTCCTTTTTGGCTGTTCAATATAGCGAGAGATTGCGTCAATTTTTGTTGATGAGGCATTGGAATCTGCTCTGTTTTCATGCTGCTCCAGCAGACTGAAAAGACGCGTGTTGATTGCCGTCTGATCTTGGAGTTTGGTTCTCAAAGTTTTGATTTCGTTAGTAATCTTATAATCCAGTTGCTCCATTTTCTCTTTCTGTTGTAAGCTGCAAAGTCCTATCAGGCACCTTACCACGAGTTACACCAAATTTCCTTTTTTGTCTATATATTGACTTTCCTTTGTTTACCCTCCCCTTTTCTTCTTGTAACCACCTATCTTCCCCACTCGGTAAAAGCTATTGTTTACCTTCCCCTCTCCATTCGTAAACAGCTTTACCTTCCCCTCTTCTATTTCGCAACAACCTTACCCTCCCCTCTATTTTCATTTTTACATCAACCTCAAATCCATTTTGTTCAATTCTATATAGTTAGAAACAGTATAAATACCCAAATACTTTTTGTCTCAAATAAATTAGTCACTGCAGATTTACAAATACAAAGCTACCTTTAAAGCTTATTTATCCTTTGTCTCCGTTGGAATCGCCTACTCCATCGACAACACAAGCCGCTACCTTATATTTTCTTTACACACACACGAGAGACATAACATTCCTCTTGCATATTCTCTCAATTGTATAATCAAGAGACGCATATTCCTCTTTGATCCCCATATCACATTTATTTCTTTTCTTTTTTTTATCCTCGTACACGTTAAACACATACCTTGTGGTTTAACTGATGCTCACAGCTCACTACAAACCTTTTCTATATCAACCTTTTCCCTTTTCTAAACTTACCTGATACCAACCTTACACCCTTACACTGTTCCTTTTGGACTTGCTCGATTCGCAAGAGGGCTATAAGTATGTCGCTCTTGAGGTTATCTTCAGTCATTTTAAGCAAAGAAAAGTGGTGCTGACGAAAAAGACGGAGTGGAAATTGAAAGGTCCCCTATTTTAACAATCTAAGTTTGTGATTTTGCCTAAATCTTTCTGCGAAACATTGATCTCTGGACCCACAAGGTAGCGCCGCTTTGAATGGGCGGTATAGATGCCGACCATTGAGCGGATATCTCCCACTGACGTGACGCATAAGCGCGAAGATGTCGAATTCAAAGACAGGACAGGGCAAAGGGAAGGTGTGCAAGACTAAGGAGGGGTGTCAGGCACTACTCTACGTCCGCCAGACAAGGTACATAGCGAACTGAGGACTTATACAACAAAGACCGAAACAATGCAAGGGATAATTGCCACAGTAGACAGGAACTATTCTACAGGAGATTATATATCAAAATCCTTCATCTTCGTAATGATCCGGGGACGTACGAGGCAACCAGGGACAGAAGCAATAGGCAAGCAGGGCCGACGAAGTGGGACTCTACTACTGGAAGCGAGGCAGACGGATACCGATATATGAATCGGGATTCCGGACTTGACTTGCACGAGGATCCTTAATGGACTTGACAGACAGACAAGACAACAGACAGAGACAGGAGAGGACTAGGACAGGATATGGCAAGATAATCTGATGATATTTATTTGACAAATACGCTGGGGTATTTATACGCGAAATATTACGGAGACAAGAGGAATAAGGAAAGGATCGAGTTACGGGTGGACAGAGGGAATGGAAGGGGCTTTTCGGCCAAGAGCACGGAAAGGAAGCGTCTCGGTTATCTTCCGAAAAAGGAAGGAAGGTGTCACATCGGACAATGCCACTTCTTGGTCGTGACAGAAGAGCAGCCTAGCTGGAGGTACGGTTGGCTCTTTGCGTCTAAAGTAACATCCCAGGCCTTGATCAGAGCCAGGAGCTTTCGTCTTCCTTGTTGCGTGTGGCGAAAGTAGAATATGACTTCACCAAATAACGCCTTTGGCTCGCGTCTGATTTTTCGAGACCTGCGCTCTACGTCCACATCAATGATCATCATGACATAATAATCGTCGCGCCGGGACAGATCTCGCTGCCTGAACGAGCTACCGAGTATTTCACTCTCGCTGATCCACAGACGAGAGCCGGCCTCGATGACAGGGTTTATGCTGTTGATGTTCTCGAGATAGATGCTCCAGTATTTCGTGAGCGAACGCTCCATGTTGTAAGATATGAAATCCTCAACAGTGGCGTTCCACAGAGGAGGCCAAATTTCAGCAGAGTTTGAGCGCTTTGATGCAGTCAATACGTATTTCTCGCCTGACTTTATGCCTGAGGATTCAGCTAAGTCCTCCATGCGGTCGACATATCTTTGCGCCGCTAGCTGAACGATGATGTTTCCAGCATTTACACCAGGTGCGGATAATGACTATATCGAACGTTTGATCTCACCAATGGCACGCTCCATCCCGAAAGCAGAGTAGTACCCGTGGAGGTCCCATGGCATTGATCATCAGTTCGAGGTGCTGAAGATAGTGCTGAGAGATAGTAAAGATTGAGATGCCAATTTTTGGTTCTTGGACGTTGGTTTTCAAGAAGTCAAGCCATTTCCAGACATTTTGGTCCAATTGCTTGACATCCTGTTTGGTAATCTCTCGTTGTAGCGCCGTCTTGTATACTTGAGTGAGCGCGAAGAGGGCATCCTTTGCCGGAGCCTGCTTGACGTTCTCAAGCACGATCGTTGGCACAACGTAGCGCACGAAATCAATCCAATCGATCGATTTGAAATAACCAGCTTTACTGGATATATCGACAGTGCACGAAGTCAGGGAGGATGGTACGGTAGACTTCGACAGAGACATTGCTCTGCCAATATTCTTCCTAGTATCCATTTCCAGGAACAAAGGGTTACTGTCTGCACCATTCTTTTCGCCGCACATCAGCCTCCAAAGCGTCTTTCCAAGACATGGTCCCAGGAGATGCATTATGTCAAGACCAAAGAAACTTGCTCCTTTGAAGCTTTTCAACTTTGCGAATGGACATGCCTGCTGGACTCCTTTCGCTGGGTTACCGTCGTGGAAAGACTGGAGGGATCGCATTTGCGGCTTTGGATGTCTTTCGGGGATGAAAAATATGCCGCGGCCGCTTTTTTGATCGTGATGCTCGGCTCGTTCAGCAGACTTCGATCTTGATATGCCTTCTATCTCGCAAAGACGGCAGCCATACGTAGATGTATGTCCTTTGTGATATAACATCTTTGCTGCTGCTGGGATATCTCCCGCCGCCAGAAGTAAATGTGCCCGGGCTTGGTACATTTTTCCGCTGGCCATGAGAGTTATCCCGTCTTTCTCCAGAACGAACAGATCATCCATCATCGGACGGAGGAAGCTGAAGATGTCCTTCGGCTGTTGTGGTCCGGGTATGATGCAGATCTGCATCATGTTTTTGTTTTGGTACCGGACAGCTGGAGGCAGATTGAGGATCACGAGGTGCACGATCGTCAACTGCTTGCCCATGACTGTGAAACCGTCTGTGTAGAGGGCGAGCGCAATGTCAAGATCACCCGTGAAGCAGCCCTCATTCCGTAAAGTTGTACAGACATCGCCGTCAAAAATATCTGTACATACTTCTGGTGACCTCGGTGGCAGAGTTGATCTGTACAACAGATCCTGGCGAGTATCTTCATTCTGAAGGATAGCTCGAAGTTGGCCTGGCAATGGCAGCTGCAACACCGTCGCACGAGGCTTCAATCTCCCATTGGAGCTGCGATCCTCTTTGAAGCGTGGTGTGCAGCATGCTTCACATTGAGCGGACCCATCAGACGGCAGAAACATCATGCACCCTTCTCGCAGACATCGTAGTAGACGGGTGTCACAGGATATTCGTGCTTGAGGAGGTTTTTGGACTTGTAATGACTCAGCAGCGGCTCATGGGTGCCCGAGATATACTCGTTGATCACTTTTATAGTGCTGTCGTAGTACTCTCTGGACACTTTATGCTGAACTGCGAGCTTATACAGTCGCTTGCTGAACGCGTCTGATCTTTTCTCTTGTGGTATCGTATAAGGCGGCACGTTCATAGCATCTACGCCTTCTAGATCCGACATGCCGCCCACGCCACCGTCGGAAAAGCCTAGCATGTCGCTGTCGAACTCAGAGCTAGGTTCTTCAATGCAGATCGCATTCGCTCGACGTTGTTTGCTTCTAAAAGACTCAAGTTATTTGTATAGCTTGCGAAATTTAGCAGTACATGCCTAGATATCTCCCCTGGCTTCCGTGTTTCCGTGCTGTAGTCACAAGGGAGAGTATTTGGATCCATTGTGAGTCCAGCAGGCTTGAAGCAAAATAGTCTCATAATAGATTATTACCTGTCAATCGTATCAGACGTACTACTGTGCTTCGAGCGCTTTCGCGAACGTTCAATGGCCAAATTAAGTTCCTCCTTAGCAGTAATGCACTGTACGGCGTGCTGTCTTTGATCCAGTTCGCGCTTCTTGTAAATCTCTCCACAATGAAGACATTGGAACTTTGTGCGAGGGAGCTCATCGATTATCGCAAAGTTGGTCATTGTACTATTTGACTACTTAGATTTCATTTCAATGTGAGGTTGTAAACTTACGCGTATAAAAGTGCAGAAACGGGTCAACAAAGTGTGCCTCATTGACCTTAAAATCAATTTCCAATCCCAGGTGATGATTTTCCGCTACTTCCAGTTACTTCCAGTTACTTCCAGTTCCATGGTAGCAAGTTCAGTATATGTATATATCTTCCATAATACCAGGAGACACAAGCATCAGGAACTGGGAGGATATGGTTTCGTGTGTTATTATATAACCTTCCTGAATAGAAGAGAATCCGTCGCAAGTCGTGGATTTCCAGTCCTGAGGGGAGATTTGCCGTTACGTTCAGTTCCATCCAGTTCCACGATTGAAAAAGTCCAAAAACCATTTCTCCCTTGTATTCTTTTGACAAATGAGTATCCCTGAGACAGCCTCGGATAATGAGTGGAAGCAAAGAGATTATCAGTCGCGAGCAGTGGATATCCAGTTTCAGGAGACAATTTTCGGACTTTCCGTGATATTCAGTTCCAAATTTCCTGTAGTGTTAGTAGTAGCTCCTTATCTTTATGGTTCATCTCTCTGGGTTCAGCTTGGGGATGAATATTGTTTTAGGCACTGAACAGTATAGATGCCTTCCTTACTGACTTTTATGACATTGATTTGACGGGCAAGCAGCAAGTAAAATAATGCATGATGCAGTTATATCGTCCGCGGTGTACTTGGTATTATTCCACAAAGACAAGAATATTCAATGCATAATGCTAATCATGCCTCGATGGCAGGCGACGGAGCAGCTCCACTAAAAAACTTTATAATGCCGTACGGAAATAAGAAGAGGGATAAGGAATATGGCAATAAAGTCTATACCAAGATCAATATGGACCACCATCCGCATACTCGTATGGGCTCCTCCCATGTAGCAAACTATGCTGGACTAACTGAAAATTTGATACTGAGAGGAGCACGCGTACCCAGGATGCCATATGATGGTAATGCATCATTTCACTACATTCGGTGAGATGAATCATCCTGAGTATGGAAGTGCTTATGAACCTGCTACCCGTCATTTCTTCCAGTAGCCAAACAAATATAATGAGTTCTATGTAAGACGATCTACATAATAGTAGGAAGATAATCATGCTTTTACTCAATGGAGTACTTGTGGTAAACCATCATCCGTCGGGTAGAAAAGGTCAACACACGCCTCAACACCCAATTACATATCGGTTGCTATCATGCACTTATTTATATCCTCCATCGCTGGTTAAACTGACAGTGTATGTAACACTGAAGAAGTATTTAATACCGCTACTCTCACTCTAATGGCAGAGTTCCACATCAAGCTGTGTCTGCCCTTGTATATTGAAATACAGGAACACCGTTCCTGATGAAAAGTTTTCTTTATATTATTACTGGTTCTTTCTACTCAGCTGGATAATAACATATTGATATCTATATAAGATAATAGTTGGATAGACATAACAGACAATCTCTTTTACTTATTCTTCAAATATAAGTTCAGTCTCACTTACTCTTTTTTGTTACCTTTCAATTCTTCATATTCTCTCTACATCTCAGTACTACCGGCCGTACGTGCTTTTTTGTCTCCTTTTCTGGTTCTAACTTTGGCTCTCTTTACATGCAGATACGAAAAGCTAGGGAAAATGCCTACAGGTCCAACGTAAGAATAGATACCAGTGATCATTACGCCAAGGTATTACTTCCATCTACTTCATTCAAATGCCAGATTCTATGTACTAAAGCGTACACAAGCCTATCCGTTCTAGAATGTGTAAGATGGGTTTTACTTGTCTTCGAGGTTACAGTGATCCTCCGGACATATACGACGATAATGATAAGCGTCATCGTGATTGACGCCTCCAACATGGTAACAGACAGGATACCAGATGCCCATATAACCACCCGTCGTCCGGATTGTTTCGCCTACTATATAACTCTGTATCACCTGGATCCTTCTTGGTCGTCATCCCAAACGTATCATACCTATCCCGACAATAATATATATCATTTCTGGATCTTCCAGTTTAGATACTGATGCTAATATGGATTGGAAACCACGCTACCTGACACTAAGCAGGACAATTACAGTATATTTATAATTTCTTTATTCGGATCTTACGCTGTGTCAGCGACGCGTGAAAGCGTCTCTTCTCCCTTTCGGTCAGCAAGTCAGGCCTGCGGACCTTCTCACCAAAGTCAAAGCCAGAAAGCTCCAACTTCGGTTCGGAGCTCGTTTGATAGCGGCCCTCTGCGAGACGCGTGTCAAAGGCCTGCCAAGGGAATCTGCGGATTCTTTGGCCTGTTGCATGCGCTAGAATATTTACCATGAGTTAATTGACATTAGAAGAATGTGCAACCCACAATACAGCTTGAGCATTTCCGCAGTTGCATTTTTCTCTCGATGTTGATGCGTCAGCCTTGAGAGCGAGGAGGGTTAACTAATAAGTTTTTTTCAGCGTCGCACACCTCTTGATGCAAACTTCTTTTGACCTCCAGTCTAGTAGGCGTCTTATATACGAAAAAAATATCGTTTGTGAAGGAGACGCGCTCAATATTGATATAGTCTTACCTCTGCAACCGCGAAAGAAAGTTCGACCCAAGCTTTCCCGCTTTTCCACCTTGGATGCAACCTCTGTAGATATTACCAAGTTCAGTACACGCATGTACAGTACGATCGTAAGGAAACAAATAATGCTTGCGCGAGTTACAAAGTATCAACCGGTCGTCCCAATCCTGTGGATGCATTGTGTGCATGGTCAGGGACGTGTCCACACCCAGAAGCTTCATCCGGTCCATCAGCGTAATGGCATCGGGCCTTAACTCGCGTGCGATCTCCCGTCTGACGGCTGGAACGGAGAGGTCACGCTGCAACCTAGCCTTGTTGAGCTCTTCTCTCTTGGTTAAAAGGAAGGCCTTGTGCTCTCCCTTGACAACTCGGTGGAGCTCTGAGAGCTCAGCAGTGCTAGTCGACGTTATGCTGAAGTTTTCTGGGAGCCCAAGTTCTACATATAACAATGTATCTGTCCGTCAGAAATATGCACAACCTGGACTGCTGGTTTAGGCACACACTCTGCTTCTCTTCCTGGCTGCCGTGAGCAACCAGAAGCTGAAAAACGTTCCAATCATTTAGGGCCCTCTTGAGTCTGAGGTTAATGGAGGGGCTGTTCCGAGATGGCAGTTGACATGTTGAAGGTAAGGACAAGCTAAACGGAAGAAAGCCGAAAGAATATTTAAAAAAAGGGAAATGGCAGATTTAAGGTCAAAAAGAGGAGGACGCGGAAAGGGGTCACTCAGTGAGATCAATTTAATTGTATTTGAGTCACCCGGATAGGCCCTGTGGGCCTACCCGAATGCTTCCTTTTGGGCCATAGGTCGGATTTTTAAGCAGGGAAACGCCCGGCGGTGACTACCCCACAGCTGTTGTCGGACTAGGAACGATATGTGCCGTGAGGGAAGTGTATGTGGAATATGTGTGACTGCTTGAATAAGGATGTGGCGCTGGGCAACAAAATTGAGATTTTCGGAAGGGCAGGGTTGACAGATTCTGGCAGCACACCACTTTTGGTCGCAGACAGACACACACACACACACATATGCACACACGAATCATGTCATTTTCCAAGACATTGACACACACTGCAAAGGTACGAATCCTCACTGGACTAGTTCATTCTATTATCGTATCCTATCCTATCCTATTCAATTATACTATGTTATATTTTTTATTTTGTTTTATCCTATACTTATCATTGTATATAGTTCGCTGTCCAACGCCGGACCTTAGCCACGGCCACCGAAAGAGGTACTTACCTTCTATGCGTTTCTTGTACTTTACATTACTAAACTTTAGCTTAGCGGCGAATCCATTCCCTCAGCATGTGCAGGCCTTCCTCCGCGATTTCAAGACAAGCGAACCGCTCTCGATTATCGATCTTGATCGTAAAGTGTTTAACGAAGCCCTTCGCCGCGACATTTTGCATCGAGTTGTGGTATGGCAGCGCGATGGGATGCGGCAAGGTACGGCTTCGACCAAGACGCGGTCCGAGGTGGCGGGCACGAGCAAGAAGCAAGCACCTCAAAAGGGCCGTGGCAAAGCGCGTATCGGTGATGGCAAGGCCCCCCAGTTTGTTGGAGGTAAATACAAGAATACGGATGAGAATAAGAAGAAGAATAGTAGGGAAGAAGGAGTGGACTACTAACGGATGGTCAAAACGAAAAGGTGGTATTGCGTTTGGCCCCAAGCCTCGAGACCATTCAACGGAATTGCCACGCAAGGTGCAAGAGATGGGTCTGCGGGTGGCACTGAGTACAAAGTACGCCCAGGATCAGTTGAAGATCGTCAAGTCCTTTGAGGTCGAGAGCCACAAGGCAAGAGCACTCCTTCCTATTCTGGAGCAAACCTATCAATTGGCAGATCGGACAACACTGATGATCACTCACGACGCGAACGAGAAGCTCGAGTTGGCTGCTCGTAATATTCCACGCGTTGAGGTGATCCATGTCGATGAGACGAACGTGCTGGATCTGTTGACCTATGACCAAGTCGTCCTCGACAAGTCTTCGGCTGACACTCTCTCCTCCGTTCTCCGTCCTTTGTAGATACATATCACCCTCTTAATCCACTTTCATCCTTTCCTTCTTTTTCTCTCTTCTATTAGATTTAAATACATACATATATATATATATATATATATATATATATATGTAGAAGCAATTACAACACGCATTCAACACCTGCAATTATCGACACTATATCTGTATAGAGGGCAGACGGACAATTTTTTTTTTTTTTTTTTGGGGGGGGGGGGCTCTGTGTGTGTGTGTGGGTGGAGAAGGGGAAAGGGAATTCAAGCAAATCTGGAACAAAAGAGCCATCATCGAGGCGTGCTGCATTTCTTACTTTTCCCTCTTTGAATTTTTTGATATACTTCCTTCTTTTTCTTTCTTTTTTCCCGTTGTCCTTGCTTTCTTTGTATACATACTCTTCCCTTTTCTGCAATGCCACCTAAACCGTCGGAAGGCAGCAAGAATAAGCAAGGGCCTTCAGCCATCTCAAAGCAAGTGCTGAAGAACACGCCGATTCCTCAGCTGGTGGACGGACCCAGCAGCACAGCAGCGACGCCCGAGACACGCAAGCCTCAGCCATTACGAAGCACAAAAGTATCCCAGAAACTGGTCTTGTTTCCTCCACGTTCTGTCGAATCTTCCACGCCACAATCCACACCTGCAGGCGATCTTTTTACTACATCACCACCTGTTGGTTATGAACAGCGACAACAGCAACATGACCTTCAACAGCGACAACAACAGCAGCAACAACAGCAGCAGGCTCAAAGCATACCGCGCCCTCCGCTATCACCACTCGACTATCCTATTCCTGTCGAACCCGAATTGGAAGACGAAGATCAAGCCGGGCCGTTCCCGGCTGTGCCTTTACCCATTGAGTGGACATTTGGATCACGAACCAAAGCCGAGCACATGACCCAAGAAGAGCGCGATCGGGCGAATCTGCCTCGCGTCACGGCGTACTGCACCGGTGAGGGTTATGCCTTGAAGCGACTGCAAGGCTTCTTAAGGCAGTACCACCATGTCACGCCCCGCCTTTACGACGAATGTCTTTATGCCGCCTATCACTTCCCACTCTATACGTTGCGTCCTGGCAAAGACAATCTACTCAATGTGCGCGTCCGCAGCGCATCGCCTCGTCCAGCACCTTCGGCCGAGTCGCATGAGAATGAGGAGAACGAGATGGATTATGACGAGGATCACTATCGCTCGGAAGAAATACTCACTCAGCATCGGCCATACAGCCACCACCATCAACACCACCATCAACACCAACATCACCACCAGGAGCACCAGCAACAGCGCCAGCAACAGCACCACTACGAGAACCCGCATGAGCATGAGCATGAGCACGAGCACGAGCGTGAGCATGAGCGAACGGAGCACGAGCAATCGTCCTTGGGTCACCGTTCTCATCTTACGACGGCTGAAATCCTGCGTCAGACGAAATCAGCCCCTACGACACCCATCACTGAAGGCGCACCCACCTCCCACACGATGCCCATCGAGGTGCCTCCAGAGGTGCCTGCTGAGCTGTCCGTGGAGGTGCCCGTTGAAGTAGAACAGCCCAAGCCATTCTCGGGGGGCGAGGCATTCATTTTTGATTATGGTGTCGTCGTCTTTTGGAATTTCAACCGCGCGCAAGAGCTCTTGCTCCTTGAAGATCTCGTCGAGTACTCTATCCAGCCTTTCCGAGACAACCCGGACGAGGACATGCAGATCGAGGAGATGCATTTCGAATACGACTTTTCGCAGCCCAAGCCGCGCATTTTTAACGACATGATCACCCTCAAGAGTGGTAACCACATGATCAAACTCACACTCTCGCATGGTCTCTCGCAGAGCGCTGTCCTGGCCCGCTACGAGGACATCATGGATAAAACGATTGAAGATACCAAACATCTCCCGAAAGAAATGGCCCAGACCGGACGCTTGGTCAAGAACCGAGTCGAAATCACAAAAACGAGTGGACAGCTCTTTTCGCTGCGCATGAATGTCAATCTCGTCTCCAACGTCTTGGGTAAGTGCAGTAGTCCACAAGGAGGGAGTAGAGCAATCTTCTTCTTCTTCTTTCTCTTTGCTAAGATTAGCGTTTTTTGTTTTTTGTTTAGATACACCCGAGATCTTTTGGTCAGAACCGGCGCTTCAGCCAATGTATATTGCCATCAGAGACTATCTCGAGATACCACAGCGCGCCAAGATTCTGAATGACCGTCTCAAAGTCATCTCGGATCTGCTGTCGATGCTGAAGGACCACCTGACCAACTTCGGTGTCGAATACCAGACTCTCATCATCATTTATCTCATCATTGTTGCTGTCATTGTTGCATGCGTAAGTGGATCTATATTGCCAGTAGCGAGTGACTCACGTATTCTTGTTGCCTTTTTTATGTCATGATGATAATTAGTTTGAAATTGCCGTCAAAGTGCTGCAAACCATGCGTGTATTGTAAATTAATATTAGCGAATCGTGCCTATATGTTCTTTTCGCTTTCCATGTGCCTTCCCAGTCTTTCGAGCATCCATGACTATGTTTATTCGCATTGCACCGTTTGAATAAACAAAAAAATGCATCTATAAAGGGTACCAATTGGACAAATGGAGACAAATGTCCCTGATAGGACAGACCGAGAGAGAGAGAAATTCAAAATTGGCGTGCACACTGCGGTTTTTTCTTCTTCTTTTCCTTCTTTTTGTTCGCCCGCACACACACACGCGCCCTCTTTTTTTTTTTTTTTTTTCTTGGTCTTCATCCATGAATCAATTCAACGGACAGGGTGCACAGCAGAATGCATTTATGCCCAATGCGTATGGTCAAAACTTCATGAATCTACCCCCGGAAATGCAGTCCATGGTCTCTCTCCCTTCGCAGCAACATCCAGGCATGTCTCAACAGCCCCAGGTAATACCTTGTTCAGAACCCGCATTTCTTTTCTTAATATGGCTTATTACCGCCCTCGTCACCTCAGGTGTTTGGACAACAAGCGGGCGTCAACTTTAGTACTGTTGGCGTGGTCGGCATGGACGCAATGTCTCCCATGAATGGCGTGTCAAACGCCATGCGGCCGCCCAATCCAGGATTGATGATGCCACAACAGCAACAGTCAGCACCAACACCACCACAACAACAACCACAGCAACATCAGCAGCATTTTCGGCCCATGACACCCCAACAACAGCAGCACCAACAACAACAGGCGTGGCTGGCCAAGCAGCAGCAAATGTTACTTCAGCAGCGATCCCTCGACGAGCAACAACGGCGTCAAATGTTCTTGATGCAGCAACAGCAGATGCAGAAATCCCTCGGCGCCAGCCCAGCCATGCACTCTGCCGCGTCACAACCACCTGTGAATAATCCTGCCGCGGCAGCAGCAGCCGCGGCCGCCGCTGCAGCCGCTGCTTCTTCTGCAAGTCCCAGCATGGCTGATAAACCCTCCTCGACAGCGTCGACACCTACGAATCCGCAGCAACAGCAGCAACAACAAATAGCAAACAACATGCCTCAGAGCGTTAGTCCCAATAGCAAAAGGGTCGAGACGGTAGGATGACAACACGGATATATTTGACAATGGGTAAACTGATCGACGCTGTCACGGGATTACGATAGATCTTGATCATGAATCAAGAATTAATACGACTTTGTGTCCAGCAACAGCAGAATCCGCAGGAACCTAACGTTGCAGAGTAATATATTATAGTCATTTTTGTTCCTTCTGTGCTCATCCCACTGTCTAAATTTCTAAAGATACCAAGCACGACTTCAGTCGAACCTGACATACCTTGCTACAATGGCAGATATATCCATGGTGAAACCTGGCGAGGTAATATTAACAAGTTTCAGTCATTGTACACATGCACAGATATTGATGCTTTCTGGCTTTTTTTCTTTCTTATTCAGGAACCAAAGGCACCTACACCGCCGGATCTCTCACCTTTACCACCACCTAAATCGGATATCGGTCGTAGGATCCATGCCCTGCTCAATACAGCCCAATCGCTTTTCAGGGCCGAGTCGTCCAGCATCCGTACAAACAGCGCCCCTTTTCCGCAATCCTCGCCTGTTCAGCCACAACAGCCACCGCAACAGCCTCAACAGCAGCAACCGCAACCGCAACCGCAACGCACGCCGCAGCAATCCCCCGCTTCTTTTCCTCAACAACAACAACAACAGCAGCAGCAGCAGCAGGCTCAGGCTACGCCTCAACAATCTACGCAGTCTTTGTCGCGCGGAACGCCGCCCTCGCAACCGCAGACGCCGCACCAACAACAGGCACAAACGCCACAGCAACAGCAACAGACACCGCAGCAGCAACATCAAATGATCAACAACCAGAGCATGGTCCAACCCCAGACCTTGCCTTCCCAGCAGGGCCAACCACAACAGCAAGCGGCCGACTACTATATGAACGGATCGCCTGCTCAACAGCAACAGCAGCGTAACCCGTCGGGGTTGATGGACCCTCAAACGATTCTGATGCAGCAGCGGTTGCGACAGCAACAGCAACAGCAGCAGCAACAGCAACAGCAGCAGATGGCGGCCATGAATATGGGATTGGGCGTCTCCGCGCCTGATCTGCATGGCGAGACATACTCGACAACCATGTCCCCCTCATCGCAGGCACCGATGCACATGTCGCCAAGCATGACTTCGACGCCCATGACGCTGCCCACGTCCATGAATCCGAGCGAGATAATGATGAACAATGGTATGATCAATCCGGCCATGATGCTCAATAACCCGCAAGCAGCGGCCATGATGTACTCTCAGCAGCAGCAACAACAAGGGGACGAGAGCTATCAGAACACGCTCATGATGATGCAGCGGTTACAGCAACAACAACAGCAGCAACAACAGCAGCAACAGAAAGAATTTGAGGATGTTTTTACGAATCGATCCTAGTGCGTTTGTTTTCGCTATATTTTTACTTTTCTTTTCTTTTTACACATCGCACACATCCTGTACACGCGTAGGACCGCCCCGGTGACACACGACACACACACACACACACGCATTGAGAGACACGCACGCACACACGTACACTAAGTCCCATCCAAACCATTGCCACTTGAAATAATTAAAAGAAAAAAATAAACAAAGACAAAAAATTCATGCAAGGAAAAAAGAATAGACATTCAAATTGCTATTTATGTAATATCGGATAGCTTCATCGGGAAAGCAGTTGGAAAGCGAACCTGTTTGTTGTTGCACGGAAAAAAGCGAGGCGCCATGACATGATACGTTTCCCCAGCAGGTCGTATAAAGCCCATCCATTGTATCTCGATCTCTTTCCTCTTTTTCTTTCTATCTTAATATTTTCCGAATGAGATTGACGACGACGGTGATAGCCGCGGCCGCCGGATGGGTGTGGGCGGCCGTAGCAGTGCACGCCGAGATCCTCGAGAATTCGTCGCCGGTGTGGCTCGCGGATGTCGCAGGCCCGACCGATCCCGCCATCGTGGCGCAAGAATATCCAAAGGACGAATCCGTGATCCAGAACAGAGAACTGCCGGGGCCATACCCGCTCGACATTAGCACATATCCAAAGCCACTGCAGCCGCCGCCAACAGACCACCCGGAGGTGCAGAAAGTCGTGAGCCAGCTGGACTGGTCGAAAGTGCCCCAGATCCAACCGCGCACGATCAAGGTCTGGGCGGTGGATATCTCGGGTTACGATGCTCATAGTGATCCGGACTGCTGGTGGTCGGCTTCTACCTGCAAGCGCCCCAAGCTCGACTACCTCCCCGAAGATATTTATACGTGCCCGAACGCCGGCGACTGGGGCCTCAACTATGATGATGGCCCGCTCCGGATCTGGAGCTTCAACGAGACCCAAAAGGCCTGGCAGGAGCCCCATTTCTATAACTTCTTGGTCGATCATGGCAAGCAAAAGGCGACGCTCTTTTGTAAGTGTTTTTTCTTTCTTTTTAAATAGTATATGATGGGTTGCATCAGTAGAATAACTTATTGGTTTGTTTAGTTATCGGATCCAATGTGATTACATTCCCCGAAGCAGCCCAACGCGCATTAAGCGATGGACACACGATCTGCGCACATACCTGGTCGCACAAGCAAATGACGACATTGACAAACGAGGAGATCGTCGCCGAGTTTTACTGGACAAGCAAAGCCATCAAAGAAGTCATGGGCATCACGCCCAAATGTTGGCGTCCGCCCTACGGCGACGTCGACGACCGCGTCCGCGCCATTGCCTGGCTCATGGGTATGCGCACGGTGATTTGGGACCAGGACTCGAACGACTGGAACTTGTACGGTACGCCCGCGCGTGGCTCCGTTCCACCCGAGGAGATTGACGGCCATTTCCACAACTGGATCCAGAAACGGCTGAATAACCTTGATACCGAACACGGTCACATTACGCTCGAGCACGAGAACTCCAATTCGACCGTGTCAATGGCCGAGCGCTGGCTGCCCAAACTCCAGGAAGCCTTCCGCGTCATGCCCATCCACAAGTGTATCGATGACCCGTACCCCTACTGGGAGAAGGCGTGGGCTTACCCGACCCTCAAGAATGCGGATCCCCCACTCGATCCCAAGGCGCCGGAATCTGGTCAAACCTCGGAAGGTGAGGCTGGTTCCAAGAGCCATGGAAGTAACCATGCCGACGGGCCCTCTGCTTCCGCTGCTTCACATCTCTTTTTGCCCCTCACAACCTTGCTCCTAGCTGCTCTCAGCTTTTTCACGTTTTAGAGATAAGATTACAACATATATATTACTGTACGATGGTGAAAGAAGAACGGGAAACTGTGTGGATACGATAAAATGTACAAGAAATAATAAGAATAGCTAGTTCCATGTCTTTTGTGTTTGAGTGTTTGAGTGTTTGTGTAAATAGTGTGGGGAATCATTGCAAAAAAAAAAAAAATTACAAAAATGGATCATCAGCCAGAGCCGTTAAAGAGGGCCTGCATCTCTTCGAGGGAGCGCTTGGAGGTCTCTGGAACGATGAAAAAGATGGCAATCCAGAGAATGATGGACAGACCGGCGTAGAACCAAAACGTGCCTGCGACCGTCATGGTGTTTGTCATTGACAAGAATGTTGTCGAGATGATGAGGTTGCAGATCCAGTTGACCGCGGTTGAGATACCGTTACCCTTGCCACGCACTGACAGTGGAAAGATTTCACTCTGCACGACCCACGGCGCATATCCGAGACCGAGGGCGTACGCCGCAACGTAGACAATCAGGAAGAAGAGCAACAGACCCGTGATGGCGCTGTCGTTGCTCTTGGCCGGGCAACCGGTCTTGGTATTCAATAAATCGTTGGCCGCCTCAAGCTGATTCAGATTCATGCACGTGCTATGCTGGATCGACCACCCGCAGCTGTCGTCGAGGACGCATCGCGCGCAGTTGGTGGCATAGCCGCTACAATCGTTCTGCGCCTGGACGAAGCCCTGCTGGCCTGCGAATGTACCGCCGAGCGCAATCAGCCCGGCTACCACCACGACCATGCTTACCACGAGCATCCGCCGCCGTCCCACTCTGTCGAGGGCCAGCACCGCCACGGCCGTAAACACCATGTTGGTTGCCGATACAATGATGGCCACCGTCGTCGAATCCTGGTGCGACCGAAAACCAGCCATGCGCAGGATGGTCGCGGCATAGTACATGGCTGTGTTGAACCCGGACAGCTGCTGCGCGGCCTGGAGAACGCAGGCGATGACGAGTGGCATCCAGTTTTGCCGGAACCGAAAGTCTTTGAAGCTTGCGGACCGGCTGATCTGCACCTCTTCCTCGATCGACGCAATCTCGGCTTCCAGGAACTTGTCGTGTACATCCTTGCCATAGATCCGCCGCAGACACTCCTTGGCCAAATCGGGTCGACCAATCGCGACTTGCCGCCGCGGCGACTCGGGCATGAAAGGCATCATCACCAGCTGGATCAGGGCAGGGATACCTGCCAGGCCAAACATATAGCGCCAGCCATTATCGACGTTGGCAAACGCAATATTAATCACGTACGCAATCACTTGGCCGAACGTCACCATCATCGTGTTGAGCGTCGTCAGCCGGCCTCGGATTTGTTTTGGGGACACCTCGCCTAGAACCACGTAGCTGTTAGCCAGCCCCATGGGATGTAATACAATGCATTCCTGTTCTTTCTCTCTTACCGATATAAACAGGCACAACCATTGATGCCGCGCCGACAGCGAAACCAACGACCAAACGACCGACCAGGAGCTGGGCATACGTCTGGGGCAGGGCAAGCAGTAAGGCACCTGCGATAAAGACGACCGACGAAGACAGAATCAATGGCTAAAACAGGGGGGAACATAAGCGTGTGAGCATCACGTGAGACCACCTCGATTTATGCTTTTCTACCTTGCGTCCAAATCGATCTGACAGCTACACAAAGGAGAACACAAAAAAGTTAACTATGAGTTCTCCGCACCAGTAAAGGAAGAAAATTGCTTGGTTCTGGTTTTCCACTTACAATGCCTGCAAAGAAACCGCCAAAGATGGCGCCAAACGTCGTACCGCCCACGACGAGTTCCTGGGTTACCGTGTTCATGCTAAAGTCTTCCTTTATGGGTTGCAACGCGCCGGAAATGACTGTAATATGCATATGTATGTGAGTATTTATCTGTGCGTGCTTGATTCAATAGATTTTTATCCATAATAAAAGCCATTGCATTAATAGTGCGTGTTTTATAGATTCTTACCACCCGTATCGTAGCCAAACAGGAATCCACCCACGCAGATGCAAAGGACGAGACAGTACGTGAAAAAAGTCGCCTTGCCAGGATCGAGTTCGACCGGATCGCTGCTCATGACATCGAAGCCGATGCCATCTTCGACGTTGGGCACTTTAGACTTTTCTTCTTCTTTTTTGGTTTCCATGGGTTGCAAACAAAAGAGAGAGAGAGAGAGAGAGAGACAGTGACGGAGAGACCTCAGTCAAGAGGAGAGGAGTGAATTGACAAAAGGGGGAGGAGGAAAGGACAAGGCAAAGAAAGAAAATAAAAGTAAGAGGACTGTGTGTGTGTCTCTGTGTGTGTATCTCTTTTGTACAGGTGAGAGTGTCTCTAGATATCTCGAGAAAAAAAAATTATTGAGTTTATATAGACGCGGCACAAAGCGGCCCGAGAAAAAAAAAAAATTCCAATGGGGGGGATACACACACAGACGCCAGATGGGTCTCAACTTTTCCCGCCCTTTTAAATTTTCAAGAAGTGTATTTTTTGCGCATCTCCCCGCTCGGTCCCCTCCTCCCCCGCCCCCAACCCTCCAGGACCTGACATTGAGATGAAAGAAGAAGAAAAAAAAGGCTCAGATCATTCTTCCCCATATTGCCATTCAATCTTATGATACTGCAGTGTTTCCTTTCGTATTTCCTCACCTGGCTTTCTGTTCCGTAGATCAAAGAATATGAACATATACTGTTATCTAAATCGGGACTCTTTTAGATTGGGTAGAGGACAAAATAGACTTTTCTATGTATGGGAGAACCCCCAGGATTCAACCCCACATATAAACACACATGCAATGCATTGAACTACCAAAACATTGTCTCGCGTCTCGTGTGAACCAAAATGGAGTCGTACAAGGTGGGAAAGGAGAATTAATTTGCTTTCTTTACGGTGGGTATCGAGAGAGAGTGAGTGAGTGCGTGTGTATGCGCTAGACAGAGTTGTCGAACAGGGTCATCATAAATGGGATGACAGATATTAGAGCTGTAGTGTACTATAAGGTTTGGCCTGAAGTGGTTTCATCTTAATTAGGCGTCGCCCGACGATTTGCGACGTCGGATCGAGGGCAGAAAATCCAGGTCAGGTGAGAGCGCATCGCTCCAACGCCTTCGGGGACTTTCTGGCGGTTTCTCACGATAGACGCTAGCATCGCCAACGTGGCACAAATCGCCATTTGGGGAGTGTCTGACCGAGCTGGAGGCACTTGCGCCGTCCTCATCTGTGGGCACCACAATCGGGGGTGGTAGTGACGGGAGCACAGTTCCTGCTGTTGGCGTCGCACCAGCTGCTGCTGATGGCGGCGCTGAAGGAGACGGTGATGGCACGACGCCAAATAGAGCAGGATCTTGGTTGTCCTCTAACGCCGCATTGACGTGGACTGCTGCCGCCGCCGCCTGCTGCTCCTCCTTTTCCTCGGTTCGCTTGATTTCCTCGTCCTTCTCCTTCGTTTTGGGCGGCGACGCATGCCTTGGGGGTTCAGTCGCAGATTCCCGCCGTTTCCGCTCCCGTGCCTGGGCCTCCATAATGGGTGACAGGATACTCAACGTGCCACGCGACAGAGCCACAAACACAAACAGCAGCAGCACAATCACAAGCTGCGCCATTGAGACGCGTCTCTCGAACGCGATCTGGTCAGCGAGTAGGCCGAGCTGCAACGTCATTTGCTTGGCATCTTTTTCGGATCGGTATCGTAAATCCTCATAGAGCTGCTCATAACGTCGTTTCTGCAATGGGGAAAGAATCAGTAGGTTTGAAATAAGAAATGGTTTCTCATCCTATCACTTACCATACTGTCAATGCGGAAGCTCGCGGTATCGTTCAAACGGCCAAGCAGCAAGATCAGCTGATCCTGATGGTTCTTTTCCATGGTAAGAAATGCATCATTGAGCATTTTGGTCTGCTCGTCGAGGTAGCGCTGGGATAAGGTCGCGTTGAGCTCGAGTGCGTTTAGGCGTTTCATAATCGTCTTGTAAATCGACTCTTGCGCGTTCTCCTTGGTATGCATCGCGTGCGCTTTGACCCGCGTCGCCACGTCGTCGATCATGCTGTTTACTCCCGTCGGCATCCCCTGCATCGTCGTGGTGGTGCCAATGCCGGTGGCCGTGGTTACGGGCGTGGATGTGCTACTCTGTTCATCGTATATGGTGCCATTGCCTTGGTTTGGCACCACGCTGCCATCCTCGGAGGATTCGGGAGGGACGTGGGAATCTGTAGGTACAGTGTCCTCTGTCTCCAGCGACCTTTCTTGGGTTGGTTCAGTCGACGCGATACCCTCCGTATCTCCCGACGTCAGCGGCGTTGTCAGCTGTTGTTGTTGCTGCTGCTGTTGTTGTTGTTCCTGTCGTTCTTGTCGAAAACTGGATTCTTCAGAAGCGCTCTGGGTTGACGTGATCGTCGGCGCACCGCCGGCAAGAACTGTTTCCAAATCGATTTTGGAGGGCGATGGAGTGTCATCGTCTACTTGGGGAAAGCGCGCCTCCGCTTTCTTTTCCTTTTCGACGTTGATTTCTTTTGCACGCTCTTCTGTCTCATGAGCTTGAACTTCTTCCTCTTTTTCTTCTTCTTGTTCGGGCAGAGGCTGAATCATGGGTATCTGCTGGCGGTCGTCCTCGTCGTCGTTTTCGGGCATCATGATGATGGCATCCGAGTCGTTCGTGGCATCGAGCTTGGGCTGGATGATTTCGTCACGCACTTCGGCCGGCCAGAGAAAATGTTCTTCCAGTGCGATATTCTCTTCCACATCGTCTGATAAGCCATGGCGCTCGACCAAGTTGTAGTACTCCATCATCGGCATGCCATGCACGCGGACGAGGCTAAGCGGGCAGTAGTATTCATGACCGTAGTGGGTGAGGAACTCGATCTTGATGTTTTCATACCATCCAATCCGGTTCGTGACTTTGAAAACCTGGATCAATGGTATGAGCATAATTTGAAAGATGGAGAATTTTCTTTTTTCTTTGTGATATCTACCTGTAAGTCTCTTGTGTTACGAGCTTGCCATTGACCGAGCAGTTTCCACTCCTTAGTCGGGTAGCGATCGGCGACATAGACGCGAAAGTCGCTAAACGTGCTCGAGAAGAACTCGAAATTGGCCATCACGATAGTATCTATCAAGACGGCTTCGCAGAGGTTGATAATGACGTATTTGTCGGCGGCACACTTGTTGAGCATGTACTGGTCTTTAGACTCGTATAGAATCGACTGCGCGCCCTTGGCTTCCTTGTTGGCGCCTCGCACCATGGCAGCACAGTCGATCGAGGCGTAATTGAACCGTTCCTTCAAGGACTTGACAGGTACGTCCGCGAATTGTCTGCGCTTGGGCTCGGGCGTGCTTGACGGCATTGCACCACCCGTTTTACTCGGTTCGATGTATTCGTCTTCATGGTACACGTTCGCGGGTGGATGCTGCCCAGTCAGTTCAAACATGGACCCAAAATCATCGAGCCCACCGTCGAGACTGTCAATCACTTGAGGCATGGGCGCTCCCGCCTTGCGGTGCTTGATGCGTCTGTTATCTTCGGTAGATTGAAGCACACGCCGCTGGAGCTCGTCAAAGGAGATCAACGGGCCCGACCGCCGGTCATGCCGCGTCGAGGTTGTATGTGAAGAGCTGGAGGAGGAGGAGGAGGAGGAGGAGAAGGAAGAGGAAGGAGTTGTATGGCTGGATGGACCAGGGCACGTCGTCTGCTGTCCGAGTACGCCTGCTTTGGTAGTTATTAATTTTGGAGACATGTCGTCTTGGAGGAGAAGCATCGTAGGCGGCTGAGAGAAGGACAGATCGTCTTCTTGTTTGTTGTCCACCTCAGTTGGTGACGGCGGAGGTGGTGGCGGTTGGGGTCCCTGTATGTCGTTATCAGACCATTGCCAGCCGTAGAGCAAATCGCGGTCAGCCTCGTGGCCGAGACCAGACAGGATCGAGACATCCGGGAAGAGAGCCTGGAACAAGTCCAGATCGCCCTGTTCAAAGGCTGGACACATGTCGCCCAGGACGTCATTCTCGCGGAATCGCGGGCACTGGCGCGGATTGACAGGCCTCCGCCTGTCGTTCTGCGCAACGGTAAATGGTATGAGTGTGCACGATCCTAGTATTGAATACGAGAGCAACCACACAACACTATGGCGCCAGTGCATTGCGGGTGTGTGTATATATGTGTATATGTATGTATATACGTGTGGTCGTCTTTCCTTAAGAAAAAGAAGATATCATGGATGGACCAATCTCTGAATTCCACCTTTCACTATCTCCACAATAAGATTTCCGTTCTCAGACGAATAAAATGATCGCATCATGATGGGCCGCTTTTCAATTCTCCCCCCCCCAAAAAAAAAAGAAAAACCTCTATGTATGTCCTCTATGTCCTTTGTGCTTCCTGCTTATGTTTTATGGTATCTCTTTTACTTCCATGAATATCGACACTTTACTCGGACGCTTTGCGATGCTTTGGCCCATGGGAAACCGGTGGTTGGGCCAGGTGTTCGACATCGGACACGCGACCTTTGGTGTTGCCGAGGAGTTGATCAATTTCTTCGAGCGACTTGCCCTTAAAAATGATACATGAATTCCCTAATTTATAGCATCATCCTATTTCTGTATCACAGTACCTTCGTCTCTGGCAAAAAGAAGAAACAAAACGCACTCATGACGAAACACCATCCACCAAAAAAGACGTACGCCCCCACCGTCGAGCTCGCTACGCCAAAGTGTGAGAATTTGTTTCATAAATAAAGCTAAGAGGGACACTTACCGAGCAAGATGGGGCTAAATTTACCGACCACAGCATTAAACACCCAATTGACAGCCGTGGTGATGGATGTGCTCTTGGCACGTGACCGTGTGGGGTAGATTTCTGAGCAATAAATCCATGGAATCGGCCTTGTGATCCAAATTCCTTTTAGCATATGTCTATCAGCTATGGATATCAATGGCTATATTTACCCCCAGGAAAGAACGAAACATATGGCAAATGCTATAATCAAGCATCAGTAACTCTATTGCCCTATGATACTCTCTCTCTCCTGCATAGACTTACCGTACATGAACAAGATACCCTGTAGACATTGTATGGTACTCTTGTTAGACAGTCAAGTGAATCGCCTCGTTTGTACTTACAGTAAGTGCTGATGGATCCATCTGATCACTACCGGCAGGAGCGCGTGTTCCCACACAAATGGCGACTGCGATCATGCACAGTCCCATGGCAGCGCCACCACCGCATAAAAGGGGCCGGCGACCCAACCTGTCCACGAGGCACGAAAAGCCAATCAAACCTACCGTCATCTTGACGAGACCATACACACCCGTAGCAAAGAGCTCGGCCGTGGCCGACGAGAGGCCAATCGAGCGAAAGATAATAGGCGAATAATAGTTGATTACGTTCGTGCCCGTTAGCTGCTGAAACACTTGAAGCGCACATCCCATCAGGAGCCGCTTGCGGTTGCTCGCGCCCAGCACAATCCGCCACGAGGATGCGCTTGCAGAGGGCACTGCCGTGGGATCTGGCGTGAGACTGCTCAGTATGATCTCAATTTCCTCCTCAACGCGTGGGTCGTGCTGTGGCCAGCCGTTGACCTTGGCGATGACTGCACGCGCCTCGCTGATCTTGTTGTGCGCGCACAGACAGCGCGGGGTTTCGAACAGAAACAGAATGCCGACGAGAATGAGGACACTCGGCGCAGTCTGGACAATCAAAGGTATCCGCCAGAGCGCGTCGTCGGTGTTTGGGATGGTGCGCTGGACAGCGTAGTTGGTCCAGTACGACAGGGCCAGGCCGGCCGAGATGAAAAATTGCCATAGACCGCCCAAGATACCGCGGTGTTTCTGATGTGCGATTTCAGACACGTATATCTAGAATAATGCAATTTTTTTTTTTTTTAAAAAAAAAAAGTACGATATCGTCAATATATGCTCATATATTTTGCTTTATCTGGCGCAGGACATACCGGGACAAGCATGCTTAACGCGCCTACGCCTAAATGGATACACAAATAAATAGACAAGCATGTCAATAAAAACATGAGAATGTGTTTATACAGAGATCGGCTGTAACACCTGCCTAAACCGGCGATCAACCGCCCAGCGTACAACATGGCGAGCTTTTCACCGACGATTTGCAGTGTGCCGCCCACGATGAAGACGATCGTTCCGAGAATGATGCTGATCCGACGGCCTAGCTTGTCTACAAAAGCATTCATATCCATACGTAAGACTGATGTATTCTTTTTTGTTATTGTGTATTTTGTATAAGAAACCTGCGACGAGGGAAGCAGCTAGACTACCAACCAAGCAGCCTATCTGGAGGACAGCCACGATATTGCCTTGGATATCAGCTTCCTTGATCTTGTCGTCGGGATCGATGCCAAAGTGGCTCTGAAACGAGGGCGCGATAAAGAGGCCACCCACAACGCCAAGATCAAATCCTGTCAAGGCCGTGTTAAAGATAAAAACGCCAACTTACGACCCTTTTCTTTTCATTACCAAAGAGGAATCCCCCAATGCAGGAAATGGTAGCGGCTGCAGCGGTCCAGAGTGGCATGCCAAATATATGAGACATGGTGGCCTGCGGATCGTTTGAGAGGAGAGGAAGCCGTTCTTGTTGTTCGTCGTCGTTTTCTCCTTCAACCACAACAGTCGGTGTCGAGTACGATGAAGAACAAGTCGTCGACGACCCAGACGGTCGTATTCTGTTTTGCGTGTTGGCGTGCTGCTCATGTGGGCGTCCTTGCATCTCTCGCGAAGCTCAGTTTAAAATTCCTTCTCTTTTTTTTTTTTTAATATAAAACGCTTATTTGTCGACTGCAGCAGCGAGTTGTTGAGAAAACGATTACGGGAAATAAAGGAAAAGGAAAAAAGATAACGATTTCGCAAGCGGATTTTTGCGTTTTTCATGGTCGCCCGATTCCCGGACTCGGCAAACACCGAATGACCGGGCGCGTGGGCGGAAGGGCATGATGCTTATAGAATCTATACTCTTTTACCGCTGTCTTTGTTTTCACTCTGTTACAGCCTTCTTGTTTCCATCATCTTAAAAGGAAACCCCTTGTCGTCGCTGTAGTACACACCCCGAGGGTACCTTACCGCGTCGGCATTGTTTCGGTTCAAATCTATATTTGAAGATTAAACATTCTTGATTCTCTCCTCACTGCAGTGATGCTTTACTGTATATTGCGTCCGTATATGTACATACACAGCCTCTTATTGTAAACAGTATGGCTCATCTACGAAAATACCCACGTGTTATGCTTCAAAGGCAGCATATACAGCTACAGCCGTATATTTTCGCGAGACCGAGTTACACTGCGTGGTCTACCTGCTTAAACTCCTCTTTCCATTTCCCTTTTAAAATATCCTCCGTATATTCTACACTTGCTATATGGTGTTAATTAAGCAGCATGAAGCATCATATCTTTGGTAGAAAGGATACGCCCTGCATATCATTTGTATTCAATAGGAAGTATTGTTATACATGCATAGTTGTCGCAACGGTTCTTTACTGTAAAATTATGTTTGACGCCATGAAGCATTAGTTCTTTATTGCACGCGAGTACTTCATCGTCATCCTGGCACGCCTTCCTCCTCGTTCCTTAGCATCATTCAGATAAATAATGCTACATCACACATGCGTTTAATCATAAAAGTGGACACCATTATAGTCTTACATGGCATGCGTCGCACAGGAGCTCAAGTCCAAAGCTAAATTGGAAGACAATAAGTTAATGTAATAACCGGTGCAATTCGTATTACTGTATTTCAAGGTCTCTCAATAGTGATGATACCTGTAGTAGGGCCCTTGGGCAACAGAAAAAAAGATAGTCTTGAAACTATGTCATATGAACGTGGGCAGAAAGCTGAAGCATTGTTACTCACGATTTCTTATCCTTTTTTTAAGGGTTTCTGTCTACATTATGTGATGATAAAACTTTTAATACATTTAATTATGGATACGGTGGATGGGAACGCTTAGCGTCTGAAACTCCTTGCCGCCACAGGGTTGCCGCGGGGGAGAGCTGAGGAACGTACTCTGTAACGCGACCGCACATACTAACGTCAGATTCAACGACAAGGCGCTCGAGCTTTTGAATTCTCGTTAGCCTTATACGCCGTTTCTATATGTCATTGGCGGTACTGTCGTTATAGATGTCGTCCTTCCCTTTCATTTACGGTAGTTGCCGTGGACCGAGCAACAGAAGTATTCGAGAGCTGCACACCGACTACAGCAGAGGATCTCTCGAAAAAGGTAGACGAAAGTATTGAGTTCATGCTACTGAATAATCCTCGTGGAGCTGAGACAGATATATTCGGCTTGCCGCAGTCATATCAGCGTGTGCTTGATCTCTCGCTCCTCAAGATATTCAGGGCTATAAACACTACATTCAGGCCTCTGCTCCCATATTGAAGAGAGCCTTAACGCGAAAACAACTACAAAACTTTCCGAGATCAAGTTTCGCCTTCAAAGTATGTACTATCTTTAGCAATCCTTGAAATACGGCACTTCTTGCCCTCGATTTGTTTACTACTAATGCCGAAGTCGATATTGTCCCAGCTAAATCCTTCAGGTTTCCGACCTCGTTAGTGATCCCCTACAGCAGTTACGGGACAGATAGTTAATGCAAGAACGTTCTTCATATTTGGGATAGAGTATTGGGTAATGCTTGAAAGAAGGCGGTGCCTAAATGGGCAGAAGAGCGTTAAGACATAGAAAGTCATGTTATCCTGTCCCTCTTCGGTCAGAGCCATGCTCCGATTCCGTAAGATTCTTCAAAGGTCAGCCGAGACCATGCCTCAAATTTTTGACGCCACAGGGGCAGACTTAATGGTGAGATTAAAGAATGAAACCTTGTTCCTGACCACGAGGAGCTGCTGATGCTTCACTGCTCTTCGTTAAGAAATATGTCCTCCTGCTTATACATGATTCTGGGCTTGAATAAATGGGCCAACAGAGAGGGCAGCATGGTAGCATGCTCTTGTTTCTCCACCGCCGGCTATGGCACGTATGATGAGATATCTATGTGTGAACCTGGAGGTTGTCAATGCACGGCCGCGTTGTGCTTCGCCCTTGCTTTTAATGTAATACGTACGCCAGAAATTTATGGAACTTCCCCCATTTCACAATTTTTGCACACGTATGATATACAGCAATGGAGTGCAACTCTGCTTACCGCTCGCATTAATAACGCAAAAGCAAACAGAGCATGATAGCTAAAGGCTCAAGCAGCCATATAATTAAAGCTGCTGTTTATCTTCGGGGATGATAGTCGGCTTACAGAACTCGTACTTTCCGATAACTGTGTCCTGCAAGTTTCCCACTTTGTTACCACATCCATTCAAGACCTCCCAGGCGACAGGATGCGTCTCACTGTTTGTGTCTCTCCTGCTGGTACTCTGGTATAGTCTGCTCTCAGCAGTCCTTCGGCTTCGATTATTGGCGGAAGCCAAGTAGCATCGGTCCGAGGCGGACTGTAGTGCACAGTTCCAAAACACCGGATATCTAAACAGGCGCCAAAGCGAAAGATGACGGCTTTTTGGTAAGTTTTGTGGTGGTCTCCTGGGTGAAGTTTGCTAGAACAATCCCCTTCATACATCCGCAGACGCTGGCGCCAGATCTCCAGTTTATGATATTGAAATTCCTCTTAAATACCCTGAGGGCGATAGGACACTCGGCTAATAAATATTTGCATAGAGTTATGCCGCTTGCCTACAACTGAAGCGACTGGATTTTCCTCATTTTCCCGCATGATGATCTTATAGCTTTGTTTGTGTTTGGTATAATTCCTTAATTACATATTCTTCCCTCGGCTCATTTCTCGGCACATCTACAGTACCTATCATATAACGTTGCTAAATCGGCATAATCAGATGTAAATATATGCATCCGTATCCGCGGATCCATTATGTCGCAGAAAAGCTCGTTCTGGCTGTGGCAGGTAGATCCATCATTCACCAGTTCTCAGGCTAACGGTTTAAGTAGCGTTCACTATGACTACTACATAATGCTTCTCTGCACGAGAAGTTCAGCTCGCGGCTATCCATGAATGGTGGTGTTAATAACTAAGTAGAAAGACATACCAAACTCGCATCCAAAGTATCGCATTTCCGAGTCATCATATTCGTTCATTGCCAGAAACAGACTCCTGGAAAAGAAACAGACTCCTGGAAAAGAAAGCATTGATTTCATGCCAGTATTATATAAAAGAATTTGCAGTTTGATAATGTAGAATGCCATGCCCATTCCGTTTATTACTGCTATCAACCGACTCGGTTTGACAGTACAAATGTATTTAGCTGCGGGGCTAGCAAAGTCTTAAAGCCCGCCATAACGTTGAAATAACCACCGAAATGCAGTCGCTGGCTCACGGAGCTCTCAAAGATATGTTACATGTGCTTCTAATGCGAGGCCTCATCTTCTCGCTTTACCCGTTTCCGCGAGGCGCCGGCCCCATACTTCGTTCGCATTATAGATTACTTTCTTGGGGTTTCATCACGCTCTGGACAAAATCAACAGGATCTGTTATGTCATAGAACAGTTCTTGGGTCTATGCCAGGCGCTCATCGTCCGATATCGTACGGTGCCAAGATGCGGTTATGTGGCGACGCAAACCGACTTTAAAACATACCTGTTATCTGGGGCTTCTTCAAAGGAAAAAAAAGTCCGTCAGGTTGGGTAAAGTCAACCAAATTCTTCTTGACGTACGGGTGACGATTGCGACGTCTCATGCTGGAGACCATTGGGATGGACGTCAATCCCCGAGGGAGAGACGGCATAGAAGTCCCTGGCGGTCCAGCGACATTTTGCACACCTTTAACTTTGTCCAAACTTCCTTCTCCTGTATGATAACTTTAACTGCATACTCCAAACAGGGCAGGTCGAGCCGTATCTTATGACAAGCGCATGAAAATGACCCTTTTACATCGTCTGATTGAATGCCGAACTGTGTCCGGAATATCTTTACCCTCTTTGCACACAATGTATCCTCCCGGCTAGTATCAATAAAAACTCCTTGCTGTCCCATTGACGTGTGTATAGATAATAGCTAACGTATATTGGCATGTAATACATACGCACACATATAGAGTATTACATGAGCGCGTGCTATACGTCTGCTTCGCATCATCCTTTAAAATAATGCTGAGATATTCTCCACCTCATCTGTACATTACCTCCACTCGCCTTTGGATACTCGGTCACATAAGCATAGCAACATGACGTACGCAATTCGCTAACCAACGAGACTGCAAATCATGCCGCTTATTACGGATATCTTTGTACTGACAAGAGCCGGACAGCTATGTTCTGTTTTAGACTCTCTATATTTTTTCGATGCACATATGCGATCATGCCTATGAATACAATGGTATAAATAGGGCCGCCATTTATGTCGGCGATGAGCAGTGCCTTTAAACAAGCTGCACAACTTCTATACTCGATCACATATCCATTCAAGACCTTGCAAGTGACAATCCTAGCATGCGTTCCGTCTTCATTTCATTTCTGCTAGTTGCTCGGGCAGTGTTTGCTCTCAGCGCTCCCACGGATTCGGTTGCTCGAGATAGCCAAGAAATATCGTCCAAGAAAGACGATAATGCACAGCTTCAAAACGCTGAGGCTCTAGACAGTCGCCTAGATTTTGATCCGTTTGATCCTTGCACGCTTCCTTTCCCTCCTCCGTTCATCTGCCCGCCTGAATCTGATTCCACTACGCCTGATCCACCCGCAGATGATCCTCCTGCAGGATCCTCCCGCCAACGACCCTCCCGCAGATAATCCCCTTGCGTATGATCTTGTGTAGATGATTTCCTCTAGCTGGTTCTTTTTGCAGATTAAGAACTTGCGCTCTCGTCTGGAATAAAATCTCTAACTACTTCTCATCCATTTGCTCGCCCTTGTCATAAATCGATTCTCCTTCACTCGATCAATATTTTTCTGACTTCACAGTTTTCCACTTCTGTTTGGCATGATAGCTTAAATCACACATAGGCATTATTTTGCGACAACTCGCTCTCGGTAGACCAGCCGGCCGCATATGCCACGTACAATGTTGATAGTGACATAGCAACGCGTATATATTCTATATACTGTAAATATGCATATCAGCGTGTTACTTCACCCCTGTCGTAGCGTCAGGCCTCCTGGTAATTAATAGCACCAGTACCTTCTTTGGAGCGAGCTCTTCGGACATCCCATGTAATATGATATATCAAAAGCACGCAAGCCAGGAAAAGAAAGATGGTTGGTAGACTCATATTTGTACTATGGCATTTACCAAAGTCCATGTCGCTTTTGAATATTTGCTCAATTAATGTCTGATAATATCCTGTTTACGACTTCCTCGGCGAATGGCTACATCACATATTATGTATTTATAAGAGGTTGCGAAAGGCAGATAGTCACTAGTAGCGCTTTAATCAGTCCCACTTTGCTTGTCCTCTTGGTCATCGTCCTTTTCACAGCTGGTGATGGAAAAAGTTGTCTGGGACGACGATAGACTCTATCCCCAGTTATGCGGAGCTCAGTTTCTTCTGATTTACTACGGGATTTAGCGTATCTTATGTTAGTAGAGATCCATCAGGAACACTTTTTCGGAGGGTGTGACAGATACTATCTCTACGTCTCTCTCATCTAAATTGATTATGCCAAGTAGTACGCTGACTTGGATAATAAAGATGGATTAAGAGTTGTAAGAAGCAAAAAGATCAGGTACCGGCATTGCCTTTTTTGAAAATCAGGTGACGTGATTTACCGCACAACGCGGACGCGCGTCTTCCTATTCGGAGTTGACTTTCTCTTGCGTCTTCCACCTCATCCATCCACTCACTGACTCCTTTCCACATAATGGTATTACTTAATGGACAACGTGGTTTAGAGTGTATCCTCATTCAAGTCTAGTCGCTTCGCATCGCACCTGCAGTACGCCCTGAGAACACAGCCAAGTCGACACTTGACACCTCCCACAGTGAACTCGGCGGTCATGACGCCCTTCGTTATGGTACCCGATCCATCAAGACCGAAGTTCTTCCCGGCCACCCGATCCAATCGCGTGTTGAGGATGTATGCTAGACAACAATGTATATGTAATTGTATATATACTGACTGGCCTTGTTGGTACTTTTGTAGTGGCACGAATCACAGTGGGAACTGAAGCTCAACATGGCACGCCGTGCTCAGGGCTTGCACGCCCCTATCAAATTGTCTATGGAGCGTGATATCGTTAGCAAGGTAGATATCTCTTTCACATATATATGTATATATATTATTATGTCATGGACTCACTCGCCTATAGCGTCAGCGCATGCCTGTGCTGCCCTCCTCGAACTTGCACCTCGATATTCTCATGGGACAAGACGAAACTATCGACTTTGAAGACTTTTTGAACGGTAAAATAATCACAAAAAACAAGAAAGAAAAAGGAGGAAAATGCAATGCTAATGGGAAAATAATGATATGAATAGATCCTGCCATGTCGACGGATATGCTGGATGTGCATGCTGCTATGGAGAAGAAACTGAACTTGAAGGTCTAAATATCTAGATGAATACCCCATAGGCAGCTAAGATGACTTTTCAATCTGTACCAAGAAAAAGAAAAAAAAAAGAAAAAATACAAAAACAAAGTTCAATAGGGAAAACGAACAAAGATCAAGTCAATGTGAGAAGACTTACGGGTAAGAAAAGCTTAAACTCGGCAGGCAGTTCATCTTCGGCGTAGTGTCGATCGGTGAAATAGACACGGCGTAATCTGCAGTTGGCATGGATAGTGACGCGCAAGGTTTCGACATAATGTGTGCCATAGGCACGTTGCACATAATCAGATAAATCAAACGCAATCTGGTTCCATCCTGGGTCGAGTCGCATCGGCATCGTCGTGATATAAGGCTTAACGCGTGTGGCAAGCTAATGAATACAAGTAATAATTATATGCATTTAGTTACTATCTCGCTATCCCATTTGATATGATACTCTTATTATTATTATTATTATTATTATTCTTTTACTATTTACCTGATAGTTGGAAGCACGAAAACGTCTAGTCTCATTTTGATCGTCGAGGACTTGTATTTCGAATGAAAAATACTGGTTCATGTTTTTGGCAAGCAGGATGATATAAGGTAGTTTGATGCCGAGAGTGCGATCGAGAGAAGCAGGACAAGTGATGAAGGTGTCTGACACGTTGGAGGATTGCAACTCGAGCACGCGTGACTGAATGAGATCGTCTGTGACAATCGCAATATGCTCACTTTCATCCTCGTCTTGTTTTTCGGGTGCTTCACTGTGCCATAGCTGGAGGGGTTCGGTTCTATAATAGTAATGATAATAATCCCAAGGTGTATTGTATTTAATAAGGCTTTTCATTGCTCATATTCGTATATACATATATCATACCCAACACTGTATAGAATGGACAGGAATCCCGACTAGTTTTTCATTAATTCATGTCTGTCATTGAGTCCATTGCGATGGAGAAAAGGAAAAATACGGTACTTGGAACGTGTTCTTAAACATGCTGTCGGTGACAACTTCAACCTTTTTTTTTTCGATCTTGTCACAAGCTGCACAAAAAGGCATTACATGAATTCAACTGCGCTCGTGTATTTCACCGGTTCGCCGCGCAAAACGGGAAATAAACACACCACTTTTTGTCTAATTCTAAATCATGGCCGTCATGTTGGCCACGCGACGAAGCACCACCGGTTTATTGCTCAATAGCCGGCGTCTCTACAGCGCACAGACGAAACAGAAGCCATTGTCAGCCAAGGAGCGGGAGGAACTGTCACCCATGATTCGCGTGGACCAGTCGGGTGAAGTAGGTGCCTACTACATTTACATGGGTCAAATGGCGGTGCTGGGCCGAGACAAGAAGTTGCGACCTATTCTCCAAGAAATGTGGGACCAAGAAAAGAAGCACCTTGAGCGGTTTGATGACCTCGTCGTGCAACACCGCGTCAGACCCAGTCTTCTAAGACCGTTGTGGGAAGTCGCTGGCTTCGCTGTCGGTGCGGGCACAGCCCTCTTGGGTAAAGAAGCCGCAATGGCATGCACTGAAGCAGTCGAGACTGTTATTGGCAATCACTATGACGACCAGCTCAGACATCTTGTCGAGTTAAACAAGGATAATAAGAACCCGGATTTGAATGATTTAAGCAAGGTAAGAGTTCCTCGGCAACGCAACATAACATTATCGTAACTTTATATTGATCTTGTTTCTTGAATAGACTGTCGCTCAGTTTAGAGATGAGGAACTGGAGCACCATGATATTGCCATTGAACATGATGCACAGCAAGCTCCCTTCCATTCTGCGCTCAAGGCCGTCATTATGCAAGGCTGCAAGACAGCTATCTGGGTCGCTGAGCGGGTCTAAGTCCTGTATGCTACGTGCCAGCTATCTATCTAGCTATCCACTTGTCCCACTTGTCCACCTGCAATACCATCTGTCACATTCACACACACATACACACATCCCCACGCTCTCCCATAATCATACATTCAAATATACAAAAGGCATCCATATTATAATGAAACGCGCGCGGGGGGGGGAGGGGAATAGGAGGTATGTAGGAAAAAGGGGATTAGAAAAACCAGTAATAAGCGATTATAACCATGATGACAATGAAGAAGACGAGATAGCACATGGTAGCGCCTGATTCCTTCTCGGCCATGATCTTGAATTTATGTACCGTTTCGCCCAAGAAAGACCCCGTCTGCGAAAATTGATCATTCTATAGATACACATCGATTGATTCTATATGTTAGCGAGCCTCGACGCACACATAAACACACATAGACACACACAGATCCCTCTTTCCGTCTTGCATTCTCTATTTACCATTGTATCCAAAAGACTGTTGCCCGACTTGATCTCGTCGTTGATTTTGCCCGTTATCTATTTCCTATGTATGAGCTTCTCCAACTTCACTCCGCATTTATGCATATTGTATATAACCTACACTCTTCAAGACTTGGACCTTGGCAGACAGGCCACTGATCCGCTCATCGCTTTGACTCTCCATATATTCTAAATCGCTGTCGTCCATTTTCAGTTTGATGGACCCTGTGCTCGCTGGAGATGACGATCGTGGTGAATCATACACCGAAGGGGAGGGCGTCCGAGCATCGCCGAGGAGAGCAGACCGATTATGTAAATGTTGGAAGGATCTTTAAACCATTGAGTAGATGGGTAATAGCAGTAGATAGGATTTACCTAACACTTCTTGACCCAAACTGCCTTGACATGGTGGAGTTGAGTATCGTAAGGAGTGGGTGTCTCTATTTCTTTTTTCTTATGAGCACGCGCGCCGCTCCCCGCTCTTCTATTTTCTTTGGATTCGATCTCAGCCAAACGTCTGGAAGTTTGCCACATACTGCACATAGCATCCATGCATTGCAATCACTTACAAATACACCAACAAGAAACTAAGAAATGATATACGTAAACGATGTAGATCTTCTCAAAACTTGATAACTGCCACTATGGGACTCCGAGGCAGGCTCGACTTTTCTTTCCAGGAGACCGCTGCTATTCGGACGCGAGGCAATGAGTCCAAAAAGAAAAGAAATGTATCCATAGCGATCTGCAGCGTTCTTTTCCTTTTTTATCCAAAATATGTCTACATCCAAATGCACCCGTCTTCAAAAAGCCCAGGTGGTAGGACGCCCTTTCTTTTATTATTCAACCTTGAAAGTCTTTTTCATCCAGCGCTGTACAAAGAGAACACCAAGGACACTTGCTATCAGCCAAAGGATACCGACAATCAGTTCCACCACCTGATGCGTCCAAGACGTGACAAGAAAGATGCGATAGGACGGTGTGCTCCATCTGAGAGAATCAATCAATGACTGCCTGTAAATAAGCATATTATCATTACTTACGTGCTTTCCGTCCACGTTGCCTTGGTCGGATCCACAACCCTGACCTTTCCGGATCCTTCATCATAATCCAGGCCCATGCCATAAGCGCGGTGATAGTTCGTCAAGCTGCGCACGCAATGGCCCTTGATGCAGTACCGGCCATCCGCACAGTCTCGGATGGTTTTGCAGCTCGCGCGCGTTTCGTTGACGGCTGTCACGCCCATCAAGAAGCTCAGTGCGAAGCGGGGCAGCAACTGTGGCTGCGGGTTGACAAAGTCGTACACTGAAGCATAATGACTGAACTGATCGATGCCCGAAACTGATAGATAGAGAGAGAAAGGAAGAGACGTGAGCGGGTAGAAAGTACACTATACGTGGATAGGTGTTACCTTCAAAATAGGCTTGCATGAAGCTGCATGAAAAGTTGGACGCCAAACAGTTCAACAGTGAGGACACCAGCTCACAGTCCGCTGCGATCCCACTAGCATCCTGAGCCGTGCCGCCTGCCTGAACATATACGCCCCGCGCGGTTGTGTTGACAAGTCCACAGATGCTTTGAGCGACAACATTGAGATCCGTGTTATCATCGTCCAGATCGCTGTTATAGAAGCTAAAACAAGTACATACATGTGAATAAAAAGAGCATATATGCATTTCGGTTAGTGTTATAGGCAGACCTTCCCATTTCTTGCTGATAATCGGTAATCACTGCGGCTTGCATGTCTCGCTTCTGGGCAAGGAAACTCATTGCACTGCTTGGTGGCAGCTTTCGCCGTACTTGATCTCCGTCAGCAGGACGTATACCACTGCCAGGGGTCGTATTCATCTGCTGCAAATTGCTGAGCAAGCCCTGGTTAGTTGTTGGGTCATCCACATGTGCCCAGTAACCCGATGTTCCTGACACCGAATTGATCTCCACTATAGCTTCGATCGCGTCAAAATGGATGCGTTTGAAATCGATGTTCTTGACGCACGGATTATTGCAGGGTGGATTGGTATAAGGACATGCTGTAGCACGCGATGCGTTGGTGCACTCAAAAGGCGTTTTGATGTCATGGACAAATCGCTGGGACCCGGCAAAACCCCAGGTTTCGGCCGTGAAGAGCGTGTAAAGGATATGTTTCGGGAGATGAGTCAGGGGTACCTAAGCCAACCTGAATAAGTACATGATGCCACTGTAATTGGATCATATGCTTTCTTCTTTTTTCTTACTTTGCTGAGAGCATCGGCGATCGCTAAAACAGACACCATACCAGATAAATCGTAGTTGATGCCTATCGTCAAGTCGTGGAAAAGAGACCGGCTATCCATGGCAGAAGAGACGACGACGATCGGTTTCTGATCCTCGGGTGAAATATCAAAGGAGGGTGTCGAATAAACAGACAGGCCACCTACGGGTTGGCACCATCCTTTTATGGAGGAGTCAGAGCATAACTCAGTGGGACCGTATCATGGGCTATTACCTCTTCGTAAGCAGGTTTCTGCGTTCACCGCGGCCCACATGGAAAGGTCAAAATCTATAGCTTTTAAGGGAAAATGCTTGAACTTTCGCTCATTATTATATGCGGCGGCCTGTGTAGCAAATGATTAGCGAGGGAAAAATAAAAAGTCGAGATTCATACTGCTTGCCTCGAGTGTCGCGTTGTAAGCTTGCATGGCGGGACTATCTACAGGGTCTATGCCAAAGATGGGTATATCAAATGAACGCTCAAGCAGTCCTTGGCCCTTAGTAGAGAGATAAAGAGAGGGAGACTATTAGTTACGTGGTCGAGGATATCACAACCTGATCATTTTACCTGCGGATTCCATTGATATGGGTTTGTATCGCCCGCGTACAAACCGAATTCGCAATTGGGACACGTCGAGTCAGGTGATCGGGCGTCGGCAAGGGAAGCATTATCCATACCACCGCGCAGGAGAATAATGAGACCGCTCACTTGATCGTTGGATTCCAGCGCATCCATATTGGCACTGTTCGATAAACGCATCGATGAATGAGTTGAGTTTGTTCGATAGACGGTGGGTAGATGCCATCAATATGTGTACCATGAACCGACCTGGTGAATAGATGGTATCCGAGTATAACAGCGTATGGGTTATTTGAGGGTATTTTGCCTTGCAGGAGCGCATCAAGGTCCTGCTGGGATTGCGCGTGATACAGGACTCCAGATCGTTTATGTTGCGCTGCACGCAAGAAAAAGTTCAATACACAGCGAGACTATCTTTACTACTTTCAATCCTCACGTACCATGACAGCCAATGGCGCCTGTCGCATTCAAGAGTCTTACGCAAGGCCAATTACTGTAATAGTTGTATATGGAAGGATTCAAACTTGTGGCCAAGGTTTGTGATGTCCCGGCTGATGGAAGGTACGCGTGCGTTCCTCTCTCATCAGTCTCTTTCTTTCTTTCTTTCTGATTGCCAAAGAATTACCAAAGACTGTACTGACCCATATGCCAATGAGCGCAGAAATGACGCGAATGAAGCGCATTTAAATAGGAAGGGGATCTATGGTGGTATAGAGTGCAATACACGATCTGCCTTGGTGGTGTTATATAAAGTGCTTATTTAGGAACAGAAAACGCGAGTTGAGTTTCGTGTCACTCATTTTTGTTTATCGGGTAGGAAGCAATATCATGCACCTATTTGCTGGAGCAAGTCAAAAAGAAAAAAAAAAAGTAGATATATATTTATAAACCAGGAGGATATCCAGACAAGAAAAAACTGCATGTCTTGTTTGTCATCAATACAGTAAGGAGTGATAACTTAAGAGACATGGACTACAGCAAGAGGAGCACAAATTTTCAGAGTCTAGTCACGGTGAGTGTCATGGGAATGTTTCTTTTTGCGTATGACATGGTAGCTATGTCGCTATATGGCTTTTACCTTTTTGCAATACATCACCTTTGTGACATGCTAATACAGTATACCAACGGAAGACACCACCTCTTTGTGCCAAATGAAAGTAGAGGGAAGCAGGGCACCTTGTCATCAGCGGACAAGGCGGGCTTTGCTTTACTTACACGTCGCTGTTAGCAGTATTAGGAAATGAAAACAAGTTCTTCTCTCTTAGTGATACAGAGTACTAATGGAAGCAGTTGGATTATTCGAGCCTGAACGGACACCCATCCGTACTCATTATCGACGCTTTACTTATTCGATGAAGTCATATATCATATCCCAGTTATCAAAAAAGAAAAAGGAACCTAGTAATGTATGTGTATGCAATGTCGAACGTATTTATGATGCTCACAAAGCCGCCAGGTGCCGCAAGAGGTCCACAATCTGATGGCTCGTGCGCACGTGCCGATTCGCCATCGTCTTCTTTGACTCGGGGCCCACGGTAATGCAAAACAAGGACGGACTCGGGTGCTGCCACGTATCGGGCAGAGGCGGGGAAGCAAGCGGAATGGAGGATTTCCGGGTAGGCGTGCAGGGCAGCATACTGGTAGATGTCGTGGGTGTGATGGGCGGCGATGCGGAGGAGGTCGCAAGATGGGCTGCACTAAGGAACCGGAACATGTCCTCGTCCGTCTTGTCGTCACCCGCGCAAATGACGAGATCGGCGTCTTGGCTCTCCTTCAGAAGACGCTTGACAATCACGCCCTTGTTGATATCGACTGGACGCACCTCGAGGTTCTTTTTGCCGACCAGGATCTCAACAGGCAGCTTGGATACAATGTTGTTCTCGAGATGGTTCTGGCATTCTTTGGCCTGGAAGGCGCCATATTCGGCGTCGGCTAAGCGATAGTGCCATGTCACAGAGGAGCGCTTGTGCTCAACAAAGCTGCCCTGGGTGCGCTCGGTGTAATAGTTGAAGATCTTTGTGACCTCGTCCTTCCAGCTCATGTCCACCTGCTCCACAATGTTTTCCCACGTGCTCGAACCGGGATGCTTCAGATAACAACCGTGTTCTGCACTCAGGCCTAGGTTCGACACCCCGCCCAACCATGTGTCGAGTGTGTCTTGGTCGCGGCCCGAGATGACCCAGACCGCATTGCGTGGGTCGTTGCAGAGGGTTTGCAGGCTTTCGAGCATTTCCTTCGACGGCTTGGCATCCGATGGCACTGATACAATGGGCGTGAGGGTACCCTATACCGATATTAGCGGCCCATGACGACACCAGCAACTTTGCTCTTGTTCCATTTTCACTTACATCATAGTCGAAGAACAAAAGCCGCTTTTCTGATTTGCTGTAGACATCTTTCAGTTCTTGAACATCGAGCTCACGTGCCGAGTGCGGCTGCAATGACTGTTGCTCGTAGGTACTGACAAGCTGTGTCACAAACGAATGGGCCCAGAACTCGGCCGTATGGCTTGTAACATGTTCATACAATTGCTAGGATTGTTTGTCCCTGTCAGCGCACGTGGACAAAGAAATAAGTAGAAACAATGCGTGACTTACATGATGGCGAGTCTCTTTCTCCTCCTGAGACATGGTGAGAGCATCGTAGATGGCCTTGGCCACGCCGGCATAGTCCCACGGATTGACCAGCAAAGCCGCCGAGAGCGAACCGGCCGTGCCCGTGAATTCGGACAGAATCAACGGACCCCGGACTGGATTATCATGCTGACAAATAATGTACTCAAACGAAGTCGTGTTCATGCCATCACGCACACTCGTGATGAGACCCACGTCAGCGACGGAAAGGAGAGCATAATATTCGTCCCGATCAATGTCTTGGTGGAAATAATGCACGGGAGTAAACTCGAGCGAGCCGTAGATGCCGTTGATATGGCTCACCGTCTCCGAAATCTTGGTCTCGAGCTTGGCATGGTCGCCGTGGGTCGGGGTCGTAACCTGAATCAAGACGACCTTGTTGCGCCATTCGGGGTAGTCATGGAGGAACTTTTCAAAGCCATGCAGTTTCTGGAGGATGCCTTTGGTCGAGTCGAGCTTGTCACGACCGATGATGATCTTCTTGTCGGCGTACATGTCCCGGATGCTTTCTGACTTGGGCCGGACGTTGGGTTGGCTCTTGAACATCTGCACGCGGTCGACGTCAATACCGATCGGGAACGCACCCACCGAGACGATCTGGCCGTTAAAGTTGACACCGGTCAGTGTCGACTCGCAGCCGAGCATGCGTGTGCTTGACGAGATGAAATGGCGTGCATAGGCATAGGTCTATACGCCACGAACCAAATATGAATATTTGAGATGTGTGTGTATACGACAGTGCGTATATATGCGTACCTGAAAACCGACGAGGTTGGCTCCAAGCATACCCTGCAAAATTTCGTTCCGGGCTGCTTCATGTGAGAAATTACACTGTTCAGGTAGTATTTGTTTTTTTCTTTTTCTGTGCCGTAATTTGAATGCACTACTTACTCGTCAGGCATCGGAAAATCTCTGAGCTTGGAAAGGTGGCATGGACAAAGACGCCAATGGTTGCATCCGGAATACTCTTGCGGAGAATCTCCGGCACCAGCAGTAAATGATAGTCATGGATGCAGACTAGAGCAAATAAGGTATTGCTGTCAACACAAAATGCCTCCCGACATCAATATCACGAACAACTTACTAATGTCACCGGGACGGTAATGCTCGATGATGGTCTGCGCGAATTGGGTGTTCACCGCAACATAGTCCTCCCAGTTGCGTTTCTCGGCACGGCCATCCGTTGCATTCTGCCAGACGACGTAATGGAATAATGGCCAGAGCACTATGCAGGGTTTGGGTTAGCATAACCAAGAAAAGAAGTAGTGGCATCATCCTCTATACATCCAGAAATTCTCATACCTTCTTTGCAGTACCCTTCATAATGGCCGCGTGATTTATTATCCAAAAAGACGGGCACAATGCGTCCCGTGTCCCACAGGAGACGCTGCAGGGACTTCTTGTCTTGCGGATCCACTTTGTCCATGTCCACCATCTGGGTCTTGGAGCCCTTTACGTGCACCGGCCCGGTCCACCCAATGTGGATCGCTTCCCAGTGCTTGCTCAGGCTCTGCAGTCCAGCATACAGAGCCGCATGGCCTCGACGCTGCACGACGGTCCAATCCGCTGCTTGGAATTTGACACGCAGAGTATGGCTGCGCTGATGCCTGCGCGACACCCGGCTGATGGGAGCCGCCGCCAGGCCTTGGCTGTCATCTTGCGAGCCGGCTCGACTTGCTGGGGAGGGCGTGCTTGGCGGCGAGGGCAAATGCACAGGCTTCTCTTCCACCGCGCCGGGCGAATGGAGAATGTTGTATGGGATTTGATGAGTGACATTGATGATGCGCTTGGTACCGTCCGGACGGAGTGGGAGATAGTAGGCCACCTTCTCGGCAGTCAAGCCAGGTGAGGGTGTAGGATCCTGATACATCTTGTAAAGAGGGGATTAAAAATAGTAATAAAAGAAGAAGAAAGAAAAGAAACAGCGCGTCTCTATGAATGTACTTGTATGTCTGTATCTGTATCTGTGTCTGTGTGTGTGCCTGTGCTCAGGGTGATGGAACTTGTAGGAACCAGCTGACCCCGCTCCCTCTGCAATGCGCCTGATGCGCAAGAACGTTGAACCCAATTGTTTTTGCCGTTACACACAACATCCCCGATCGGTTACGATAAGGAGTTTCCGCGAACCCTCCAGAAAAATAAAGAGACACCCGGACCAATATATCCTTCTTTTTATTTTATTCCCGTCTGCTCTTCTCTTTACTTGCGACACGTCTCGAAATTTTCCACAAACCAGTCCACGGACTCCTTGACGGCTGTACAAAAAAGAAGTAAAAAAATCGGGTGTTAGGTCACACGTAAATTTTTCCTTGTCCCGCTCGGGCCAATTCCTTTTTCTTCCTTTTTTCTTCCTCTTTCTCTCGCCTATCCCGATTCTTACCTTGATCAAAGGGGGTGAACTGGAAGTCGGGCAGCAGCTTCATCAGCTTGGCGTTGCTAGCCGTCTTCTTGTATTGACCATCAGCACGGCTGGTGTCGAACTGTATAAATGGGTCAGCCGCTGATACATTCGCCTTTAAAAAAAGTCAAGCATACCGAATAGTCGCCCTTGAAGTCCACGGCCTTGACAATGGCATCAGCGACGTCCTTGATGGAGACTTCATCCTCTTCACCCACTATACAGAAAAAGAAAAAGAAAAAGAAAAAAGGAAAAGTATGAGTACCCAAATTTGGCTATTTCCCGCTCTTTGCCTCTCTGAGCACTTACCTGACAGGATGATCGGGTCGATCTCCTGGTATTCCCGAAGAGTCCAGATGAAGAGCTTGGCCAGATCACGCGAGTAGATGAACTGGCGCAGGGGCTTGCCGGTACCGCTCACAACAAAGGGAGTGCCGTTCTCTACACACATCAGTGGATGAGTCATCATGCGCAGCCATTGCTTAATAATAACTGTATGCTTACGCTTGGCGAGGTAGCACTTGTGGGTCAGACCGGGCAGGACGTGCGAGTCCTCGAGGGAATAGTTGTCGTGGGGACCAAAGACGTTGGTGGGGATCACAGAGGTAAAGTGGCAGCCGAACTGCTCGTGGTAAGCACTGAAGTAAGAGAAAGAGAGAGAGGGTACGTAAGAATATGCATCCAACGAGGCCTATCTTGCTCTTTCTCTTCGGTACTTACCGGTTCTGGACATCGATCATACGCTTGCCGTAAGCATAGCCAAAGTTGGAATCGTGGGGAGGACCGTTGTGGACCATGGTCTCATCAATAGGGTAGGTCGTCTTATCGGGGAAGATGCAGGTCGACAAGCACGACACGACCTTCTTGACCTATCATTTCATAGAACATGTATTGATTTCTGCCGTTCTATTCCCGAGATATCGCACCTCGTTTTACGTACCTCGTATACTCTTGACAGCTCGAGAATGTTGTCGTTGATGAGCATGTTTTGGCGCAAGAAGTCGAGCTTGTACTTCATGTTCTTGAACAGACCACCGACCATGGCGGCAAGATGAATCACGTGCGTAGGCTTGTACTTTTCAAAGATAGCCTTAGTCTGCTCAGTATCTCTGTTCAGTAAACGGTGAGTCATCAAGCAGATGGATGAAGGTCATCAATGAACAAGGTACCTGAGATCGCCATCCTTCGAGGTCAAAAAGACCCACTTTTCGCCGGGGCGTTTGCCAAAACGCTCGGAGGTGTCATTCTCAATGACCCACTCAATGGCCTTACCGACCAGACCGGAACCGCCCGTGACAAGGATGACAGACTCAGTAGACGACATTTCTTAATGGATGAGAAATAAGAAAAAACAAGATGACAAGCTGAGGTTCGGGCAACTTGAAATTCAGAATTTATAGCGCAAATGTCTCGACCCGAGCGGGGCCGACTGTGTGCCACCGCCGATCACACATTTCGCTTGCCATATTTGGTAAGTATGTAAAGGAAAAGGATGTGCTGTTTTTTTATTAGCGTGTACTGTCGTCGATCATACAATAGGTCGCAAGATATAAAATATAAATGATAGACATATGGATGATAGAATAAAGTGGGTAAGTTATATAAAAATAAACAGGAAAATAAATAGAGTATAGATGGAGCTAGTTGGAATTGGACTACACAGTCTTAGAAATGGATTCAGTCGCACTTCCAAGCGGTGGTGTAGTCGACGCAAAGGAACATGATCTTCTCGAGTCTGTTGTCGGAACGTCCTCGCCGGATACTGTAGCAGCAGGCTCCAAATGGCAATACATATCGTTCCCGGGTTCTAATTTATGGAAGAATTCTAACTCGTAGTTCTTGGCAAGTTTCCATTCCATCGGTACGCAGCCAACCGAACTATTGTGAAGCAACGTGTTAGCGAGTATCATAGTGTATGTCGCCTCAAATCAGCAGTATGAATACGGTATACGGTCATTTGGTCAAAATTAGCGGTTTCTTTGTTAGGAATTCTGTATGGCCATACGTTGATGCGTGATAGAATCCGGTCCGCAGGTGCCTTGATTCGGGTCAGCACGCTTCGGCGACTGATTACATTCGTTGCTGACTAACTTATGAGAGATTCCAATGTTGTCTATGCTTCCTGCTTAATGAAATCGTCGATGTCATATTGAAAGTTGCGGCAGTGACTTCTGGATCCATGCAACCTGCCAGCAGAACAAATATAGACATGGCAGTATGTTTACGGATCTACGACGAGAAAGAAAGACAGGATCAACGACACGCCCTGACTATGCAGCCGCAAGAATATGGTCATCCGCGAACAAATATCGCCGGAAAACACCATCGGACACAAGCTTGTTACCGTCATAGTCTTGGATGGTAGCAAGCCGGATACGATGGTGCCTTCCCGTTGTTTGAGACCATACGAAAAAGAAAATCAGGTACAATGAAGGCATGTATGGATTTTTCTTCTTCGGACGCAGTTACCATTGTGGAGATTCGAAGCCAAACGGAAAAAAGTCCATAAGTTTTGGATCCTAGAGTTAGGTACCTGGCGGTGGTGGTGTTATTTATTTTATACGCGAGTATGTGCTAGCCATTGGAGAACATAGCAAACAAAGAGCGGATCGCGCGAACTTTTACGACGGCAAGCGGAGGGGTCTTTGTCTTCATGCTCCGCAGTAACCATTTATGGACTTCGTTTGTGTCGTCCGCTGTATTCGGGCTGCAGCTGTTGGTAGGGATCCGAAGCAGATGTGCAAGTCTGAGCGGTGCGACGTTCCTTTGTGTGTTTATTATGGTCATTTTATTCCTGCATTTGTGCGTTCTCTTTGATTTCATTGTCCGTACGCGTTATTTAAGGAGGGTCCGCCAGCTTCGTTTCAAAACAGCAAACCCGGGTCAACAACACTCAGACTTGCGGATCCTTACACGGCATGCTGTCTGCATTTTAGCACCTCGAAGCAACGTCCCTCATTAAGCAAGGCATCGGGATTCAGATATGCACATACAAGCAACGGCAGCGCGTCCCATCGATCAACCACCAAGGCCCATGCATGCGGCGCAGTGATGTGCAGATATCAGCTGGAGCGGGGCTGCTCGGCTCAGCTTCCAGGAATCTACCATACCGTACCTTATTATACGGCTGCTCCGTTGTGCAATTGGACTTTGGCAAGGGCAGACATCCGGTCTGGCAGTAGTTTGAGAGCTCTGGATGGGCCTTCACCACCGACACGCAAGCACGGCAATATGCTGGACATCTGGCGCGACGCCTAGCCACTGTGGTACGCCGTATGTTTGATCTCACTGCAGGTTATCGCCCGGAAAGAAAAAACGAATACCATTTCGAATACGGCAATGACAAGCATGGTAGCGACGCACTGGAGCTCTGCGGCCGCACTAAAGAAGCCCGCGACAACTCTTGGTTGACCTCGGATGACAACACAAGTCTTGGCCATATCTGCTATCAGTTCAAGACCAACACACTGAGAATAGCAAACCTGGCTCAACGGCAATCGGACTTGCGGATCCTTGCACGGCATGAAATCTGCGGAGGGCCACCGCACAAAGGAAGGCCATCCAACAGAAGTCTAAGACAAGGAAGATAAGCCTGATAGTAGCCTGACATAGACAGATATGTTTGCGCAAAAAGGCTTGATACTAATTGTAAAGAGGCTTGGCAAGATCGGTCTGAAAGTTTCAAGTCCTGGATGAGATACAATACGTCAATGCATATCTGTTGTCCAACTCGTGTAAGATTCACTGAGTCGGCATCCAGAATTACGCGCCAACCCACAGTTCATTGAGGGCACCAGCAATGATAATTTGAGGGTTTGACATCAAAATAAAAATATTTACTGGAGCGACAAATGTCTTGTTATCTTGTTGCATCTTGTCTAGATGTTTACTCTGCCGCCCATATAAGCCTGTACTATCATCCAATATAATGAGCGACTGGAAACAAGAGATTGAGATAGCTCTGACGCACTTGCGGGACGCAGAAGGACACGATGATGAACCTACTACTACTGCATTGAACGGTAAGATCGCAGTTTTATTTATTATCTATAATCCAACACGAGGTTTTACGTTCTTTCTTGACCATCAGCTGTTCCAAAGCACCATAAAGCCTACATCTTGCATCTCTTCGGTACAGCATGCCATGAATTCCTGCGTCACAAGCGCGTTCTTTTTGGTGATCATGATCCGGCTTCCACGCTGGGTACACTTTGCAAACGTTCGGATAGAAGTAAATAACAACTTGGGTTGCTTTTCTCTGACAACAAAATATGTGATTCTTATTAGCAACACCATCCCTGAGCACACCCTTCGGATCCGATGAACAAGAGGACTTCTGCCCAGCACCTTGGAATATTGACAGGTCGACGTGGTCGCAACTTGTTCATGTTGACCGACTCTTTGAGCAGGCCAACCACAGGCAGAGTCAGCGATATGGCCTTGATCAGCATGTTTTAGACATCCAACTCGAGATGCCTGTATTTTCTGACGAGGATTCGCTCTCCACTTTCCGTCAGAACAACTCTCCAAAGCACACGGATGCCGCGTCGTCTATACGCCAGTGCCTTCGTTATTGGCCAGGAATGGAGGTACCGCCCTTGGATGAATGCCCGACCCGTGAGCTTTTCAGTGTGAACAACATGGACAATGAGTAAGCATTTGTAGGGTGCTCTGCATCTAATCTCATATTTTTGTATTATGTACGGTGATTTAAAAGCAGGCCCCAAGTAGATGCCAGCACGTATCGTACACTGCTGCGTTTGGAGGATATGATGGATCGATCCGGTAGTGGTAGCCGCAGGTGCAAGGAGGTGGTGGATCAAAAGGTTTGCGCAAGTGCGTTCACCGAATAAAAGAATGGCTTATAGTCCCTATTCATCCAGTTGAAAGTAGCCATAACTATAGAAGCCAGTGCAGAAAACTCCAGCACGGATCTGTCCAAATTATCATCGCCGAACATTGCGTCTCCCCTGGCAAAAGGTAAAGGATATCATCCTAACGTTCATAGAAGTAGGAATATCTCGTGAATCCGTTACTGACTGGTTCAGTAGAACGACCAGCAGGTGATAGCTGGATGATGAACTCCTTGTTTGGAAGTGGAACGAATGCCGTGCCACATGCTGCTGTCGCGGTCAATGATAGAATACCAAGTAGTGTTAGCGACTACGACGCATATCCGGAAGTCTACACCTTATCGTCAAGGGTAACACCACTTAGTAGCACGCCTTCTCTGAAAGAGACACTGTCTTTCATTTCATCGCCAGAGCAGACTCCTGTTGTCCATGACATGGATTCTGATATCTTCGTTGAGAAGAGCAGCAGCGATGTGACGTCGCCCACAAACAGCCATATATCTCTGGTTGTCTTGGATAAATCGCCTACACCGCCCACCAGAAATGCAACTACATGTCTGCCCCTAACCATAGGGAGCGATCGATCTTCATCGCGGAGCAAGGAAGGACAGCATGCGCTTGCTTCGTACTTGGGACCGGATGCAGGACGCACAAGCACATCTACCCATATAATCGAAACGCCTGTATTGCAAAAGCGTCCGCGGCATTTCAGTCACGCAAACACTGAAGTTCCGAGGGCCAGTGTGACCCCACCGGCACGTCGAACACAAATGCGGGATAATGTATTCTCAAGTTCACATCAAGTTCACGATTTCATGGCTATCAGAAGTACGAAGCGGTCATGCATTTAGTAGTATACTATATAGAATACCTTGCAAGCGAGCACACGAAAGCAAGACATGCTATGTATGTATGCATGCATAAAGACCGATATCTAAATAGAAAACTTACGAGTGGGTTTGCATCGAGAAAGTGGGACAGGAAGATAGACAATAAGATGAGAGAACGTGTTTCAGTATGTAAATTGAGAACAACCTAATAAGGTTTTGTGATGCGACTTTTTTTTGTGTAAAAAAAAACTTGTGTCAATGTAGGCAAGGAATAGAGGGTCTCTAAGACACAAGAGCTTCACTATTTTATCAATGACGGTAAGTGGAGGTGTGGAAAGAAGAAAGAAAGAAAGAACAAGAGGAATGAGGGCAGAGGATAAATTACTGGACGTAGCCCTTGCCCTTGTAACCCTCGGAAGAGATACCGCTGATGGGGTTGGAGTTCTGGCTCTTGAGGTATTCGTTCGTAGCCTCCTGCCACTCCTTGCTGAAGGTAGCAGGCTTCTCCTCACCTAGTAGGATTGAATGAATTTTTTTTTTACAATAAGTATCATTCTTCAAAAGTATTTGATTCGGTTTTTCTTCTTCTTTTTCTTTTTCTTACCGTTGACACGGATGACGTAGAAGAGAGCAGCCGAGGCGACCATGACACCAGCAACACCACCCCAGACCTTGGCGCTGTGGCCGGGCTTGGTCAAAGGCTCACGGGGACCGTGGGGGCCGAAGGCAATGTAGTCTGAAAAAAAGAAAAAACGCGTGCGTGAGTTATAAGTAGACATATACAAGTGCAATGACAATGCCGATGCCAAAGTCAATGCCAAATGAATGAATATATGAATTGAATCAAGTAATCGAACGGTCCGTTATATGCATATGCAACCGTGACGCGCTCGAAACGAAGAAGAAACAGCTCCACGGCTATAGTAGTGATGGCAGTAAGAATAATAAGAATACTTACAGGCAGCCTTCTTGTCCTCCTGGGAGAGAACCTTCCAGTCACCCTTCTGGGCCTCCTCCAACTGCTTGGCGATGGAGTTCTGCTCTTGGGTGGAAAGAGTCTTCCAGCGGGCCTCGAGGTTCTCGACGGCGAGCGTGGAGGCGTTACGGCGGGCAGCGACACGCTGGACACCAGCGAGTTGACGGGAGGCAGCACGGAGCATTGTTGTAGAAAAAGAGAATGGGGTGTAAGGTGAAAAAATAAAGGTAAAAAACACACAAGCGGACTTCCGGGGCCCTACCAAACAACACAAAAAAAAATCGTGTGACGTGGCTCATCCCACCCGAAATCAAGCTTATTGTGTGTGTGGAGGAATAACCCAACCTTTTTTAATGTTTCCCTTTATTCCCCCTTTTTACGTGTCTCACTTGCATTCACCTGTTCAGCAATTGGAAAACGCGTCTATAGATCATGACGGAACTATAGAATCGAGTCTTATGCTTAGTAATCTTTCTTTCATTCGTAGCGTTGTGGCACCGGGTAAGTCAGACCCAGGAACCCTTGCTCGCGTGCTTTATTATCTACCTTTGTTGTCATGGTAATATAAAACTGGTCGTGATGAACTATAGTTGCATGCCATATTATATTGCAGCGGATATACTGCTGTGATCTATGATAGGGGACGCGGATAGAAGAAAGCAGATACAGATCGATATCGACGATATATCTGTCGCATCCTTTCAGTTGCTGTCTAAGAAGCCTGACAGCTTTGACCTTGGTCCATGAGACATGACAGTAGGACAACTTGCTACGGTCCTTTGTATTCTTCCTCAAAGAAAGCTTCCTCTTTCCAGTTCTGCTGCCCGAATTTCTAAATGGTTAGTGATAATCTAAGCATTTGAATATTCCTCTCCTTGATACGCTATCTTCAGATATGAAAGCGGCTTCGATATCGACATGTACCATCTCTTATCTTTGATATGCCCCTATGTGATCACCTTACAAGTATTGTACGCCCTTATAGCGTGGAAGATTAAAAGGATGTATTGTCTAAACGCATATGACGAAGACGTTTGTTAGAAATAGGAAATGCGTTTAGAAAGAGCGAAGGGCTGTTGCCTGCTGGTGCATATAATAGGGTCGAGCATACACAGCGCTTCGATGTTTGCACATGATTACGCATATTTGCCCGGTTATCATCGCCGTACTTTAATAGATAAGCATGGTCTGGGTGCTTCATCAAGAGGGGTCTTCCAATCGGTATTCAGTCTTTTTACTTGTCTTGTTGTGGCAAAAAGTAAAAGGCGTCCTCCCGAATATCTCCTGTCATCCGTCTTTCTTTGGTATGTTCCTGCATTGATATCGTGGATCGACATGGGCCATTTTTCATTGGCCGCTTCGTAATGCCGAGCAAGACCGCAAAAGTTCTACATGGAGACAGAAGGAGTCCGAAAGAAAAAAAATGTTTCAACGAAAGCGTTGCCTAGGGAAGGTTTCTGATCATGCCGAGCGCATGGAAATAGCAAAAATCTTTGGTTTCAGACACGATTTCCCGAACCATGCCTGCACCTATTTTCTCTGTTTCGCCCGGGATATGGGGTCAATCCCAATTTTTTCCCTCTTTTCACCGGTTTTCGCTCTTCATCTCTCTCTATTCCTTAAGCGAAAAAAAGACGATAACATCTGATGACGATCATGCCTGGCTTCAAGGCTCATTCGAAGGAGGATGCGACGATTGATATCACCGTCGACCCGTCCTTCACAGGCATTTTGCGCGGCGTGACTGACTACGACGGCGAGTGTACCGAGCTTGAGGGCACGTGCCGCTTGACAGTACACCGGCCCATCCGGATCCGCCAGTTTCGCATCGTCTTGGAAGGTCGCTGCAAGGTCAAGATCAAGTCAGGCAGCACCGTAGGTGTACCGACTTCGGAAGGCCTCGAGTGTCGTACCGTGATCTATCGCACGCACGACTTTTTGGAGCAAGACATGACCCTTGACCCGGGCAGTTTCGTCTACCCGTTCAAATTCGATCTTCCTCCCGACCTGCCTGCCACTTTTCACGGCAAGCGCGGCGCCATTCGCTATAGGCTTCGCTCGCACATCAAGCAGCTTTCACGAGTCAGTTCCATGTTCAGTGGCAACGACGTGAGCGTGAAAAAAGAGTTGCCCATCCGCCGGTGTTTGCTCAACGATCTGCCCGTCATGGGCCTTGTGGAACGCGTCCAAGGCAAAGATTATCCCGAGAAACTCGTATATCATGCGCAAGCACCTACCTTGGTCTATCGCGAAGGCGGATTGATCCACCTCGACCTCCACCTGCAAGTCAAAGAGCCTCACCACCTCGTTCGGTCTGTCACATGTGCTCTGCGGGAACGCGTGCATTACCGTACGACGGGACAACAGTCGCTCACCTGTCAGTCCGCCTCGCTCACCGACGAAAGCTTCCCACTGGGCTGGAGTACCTTCTATCCATCAAAAGACCCGGATTATGACCCAACTCAGCCGCAGACCTACAATGCTGTCTTTCGTGTCTGCCCACGTGTGAATTCTGACACGGCTTATCGTCTGCTGCGAGTGTCACATCACGTCGCTGTCAATATTATGCTTGAGAAAGAGCCGCACGACACGTGCATGACTCCGCCACCGACCTTGAGCAGGTCCTCGTCATCTTCCTCCATCTCCTCCATATTTTCACTCGGTCGATCATCCTCCCCCGGACCCGCCACAGAAGACATTAAATTGACTACAGGGAATGGAGGTACACATCACGTGGTCAAGCGGGACGACGGACGCGAGGTCAACCAATTTCTATGTTCACTCGAGCTGCCATTGGTGGTGGCATCACGTGAGCGGTGTTGGGAAGGTGACATGCCCAGCCCGCCCGCGTACAAATCGGCTGAAGAACCCCCGTCTTACGGACAAACACTCGAGCAGCTCCCGCCCGTCCCGTTCTATCCTACCAGCTAGATTAATAATACCAGTTCAGCATCCTTGTATTAACACGCTCTTCTGTTTTATATGTATAAAGAATGTATATAGCTCGTATTACACCTTGTCGTTTTGTTTTTTCTTTTTCTTATTAAAACTCCTTTTTCTTCTCATCGTAGCTCAGCCCACCAGGGCCGATCGAGATTAAAAGCAAGAGACCCCCCATGATGCTAAGGGTCTGGAAAAAGTCGTATTTTAAAAAGTCGCGTCGGGCACTGGCATAGTTGAGTGTCCACCAGTTGTTGACCAGCACGTTCATGACACAGAGCACAGTGACAAGCAGCGAGGCAGACCATTTGGCACGGAAACCCACCGCCACCATACCGCACGCCACCAAGCCCACAATGCATACTACCACGCGCGTCAGGGTCCATTCACCGTTGACGACGAAGCCGAGGAAAAGGAGGACGAGGAGAATGCGGCCAGCGAGCTGGAAATACTTGTGCCGTTCGCTTTCGTTGAGCTGGGGTAATCCAAAGAGAGCGCTGGCACTGTTTGCGCGACGCACGCGCAGTAGCGATTCAGAAACAGACAGAAGCAGCCCGCCCGCCACCGACAGGTTGCGCAAGAAGAAGTACTGCATATACAGAATCAATCATGGGAAACGCACTTCACTCCTTTTTTCTTCTTGTATTTACTTACAAAGTTGAACAAGAGACCATAGCCGACCGTCTGCAGCACCATCACAGCTGAAAGCGCGGCCACTGAAACGCCAACTTGCCGTTTTGTAATGATACAAAGCGATGCAACCATCATGGCCTAATCATATTCATCCATGAACAACCCGCCCTCTTCTTATTCATAACCTATGTTACCAAGGCATTCACGCCCAGAAAGACATGTGCGGACCAACCAGGAAAATGACGCGCTTTCTGAAGATAGCTGACTTGAGTGGACCATTGATAGAGAATGCGGAGCGCGTCTTCCATGAATGTGGCGACGACCAAGAATCGACTGACGGCCGGCAGATAAGGCTTGACTGGCCTACTCGCGGTGTTCAGCAGTCCTTCGATCTTTTCGCTGGTCTCCCGCAAAGTAACAGTTATTGTCAAAGACATTGGTGACGAAGATAAAGAGAAAGCGAAAGGGAAAAATAAACAAGATGATGGGTCTAAGCTCTGCTTTTATAAAGATGCAAGTGATTTTAGGAGCAAAGGGAGGACCCCTTAACGCCGTTATTACTGCTTAAACTCTGCTATACCAAACAGACTCTGCATTGAGCCCCTTTTGAATGAATGAAGATCCTATTGCCAATATGTGCATGCGTTATGTGTATGGTGTACAGCGGAATTGGCCAATCAGATGGAAGAGAACGTGCTGGATCCGCACTTTTTTCTTTTATCCTTCTTGGAGTTGACTACACTTTTACGCGTTCCTTTTTTATTGCCCTCTGCCAATGTCCGCTGCAGAGCTTTTCGCCAGGGCCAATGACGCCTTCTTTGACGATGAATACGAGGATGCCGTTATTAATTACACAAAGTCATTCCTGGTGGACAACACCAACCCGGAGGTTATGCTGAGACGGTAAGGCACGACCTGTAGTCACCTTGCATAAACATTCCCGTTCGGAACTAATTGTACTCTTAGCTGTTCTGCCTACCAGAAACTCAAGGAATTTCAGAAAGGCCTCGATGACGCTGCGCACGCTCTGAATATGCTCAATGCTAACCAGGGCTCCCGCAGCATGCTTGCACGCGGTCACCTACAGAAAGGGTAATATAATGTATCTATTTATTTGTATATACATATATGCACATATGGAGGTGACAGACGTTTTGTACTTATTTATCTATATATGATATCAATCTAGTATCTGTCTCAACCGGCTGAAAAAGTACAATGAAGCCCAGGAGGAGTTCTTAAAGTCAAAGGAGCTTAACCCAAACGAGAAGAGTCTGGCCATATGGTTGCGCAAAAATGAGGAGAAGTTAGCCGACCTTGAAGCCAAGAAGCAAAGGGAAGAAGCCAGAAAGGCCAAGGAAGAAGCAAGAAAAGCACGAGCAGAAGCCGAGAAAGCAGAAGAAGAAGCCAAGAAAGCAAAGGCTAAAGCCGAGAAGGCAAAGAAACGAGCCGAGCAAAAAGCAGAGTCCGCACCACCAGCACCAGCACCAGCACCATCACCATCACCAGCACCAGCAGTGGTTGCACCCGCACCCAGCACGGCTCAGGCTTATCGTGCCAGGTAAACCAATGTTAAAAGGTGGCGTATCATTGTTTGCTGATCCTGGATAGACACGAGTGGTTCCAGAATGATGCTTTCGTGACCGTCGAGGTCTTTGTCAAGCAGGTCAAGGACAGCGATATCAGTCTCTCCTTCTTCGATAAATCCGTATGTGGCAACAATAATAATGACAACGCTAAGAGTGCTCCCCCTTGCTGACAACATAATAATTTAGCTATCTCTCACCATCAAGATGGCTGCCGCCGGTTCAGAGTATTCGCTTGAGCTCGACCCACTCGTCCACGAGATCGATCCTAAGCAATCATCATACCGCATCCTGTCCACCAAAGTTGAGATCAAGCTCAAGAAGAAGACGGAGGGTATTAAATGGAACAATCTCGAAGGCGAGGACACGCTTCCTTCCCACTGTAAGTTAAACTCCGAGAAAGCTCGAGGGAAAGCTCGAGGGGGCGGTATGGTATTCATACGGTCTCTATTTAATAGTGGCAGGTACAAGTGGTAGTGCTTCGAGCGTGCGTAAGCCAAAGGACTGGAACAAGATTGTATCCGACATTGATAAGGATCCCGAGCAAAAGGGCGGTGATCAGGCCCTGAACGAGCTTTTTCAACAAATCTACGCCAACGCCGACGAAGACACGAAGCGCGCCATGATGAAGAGCTATGTCGAAAGTAATGGTACGTGTCTTTCTACCAACTGGAGCGAGATCGGCACCAAGACTGTGGAGACCAAGCCGCCGGAGGGCATGGTTGCCAAAAAGGTAAATTGAATCTTCCAGAGGAGAAATAACAAACAGACACGCTTACATACTCGTGCCGGTCCTTTAGTATAACCAATAATTGAAAACACACACGCGCGCAACATACATATATACACGTATATAACCACACCCATCCAACATTAATTTGCATTTGCACACAAGAACACTTGATCACACTTCCAGTGGCACGGTACCCCATGGTGGAGAAGGCGGATGACGCGCCTATGATATATTAGAGAAAAAGGAGAAGTGCCTTTTGCAACAGCGACACTTTTCTTATAAATGCTTCAGCTCTCGTTGACTGTCGCCTGCAGTTTCGCTAAAAGTTGCACAAATTCATTGCCTGTCATGCTGCTATCTGTAGCGTCCGATTTTCCAGAATAAGTATCTCGTGACCCAATTTAAGCAAACGGCTTACCTTGACAATGCATTAAAATGTCCGTCCACAAATTATTGGATGTCAGAAGCTCCTGTTTGCCTAGAATGATCAAATGTCTAGATGTTTCCGTCACGTTGAGTTGCCCACTCGACACATTTCATTTTCTTCTTTTATTCCTACCTTTTTGCGCGTGTCAGCGCCACGTTGACGCGTTGATGGTTATCAATGAATCCGCTCTCAGTTGTTCGTACGGTGGACAAGAGAATCACATCCTTTTCACCGCCCTGAAAAGCATCCACGGTGGAGATCTATTCATGCATGAGTTTTTTTTTTTTTTTTTGCGGGACAGCCTTAAAAGGCACGAGCCTCACCTGGATGGCTCTTCGCTTGCCCTGGAGATTGGCGCCGAGAAAAGCATACAGTCTATCTACTTGCTCTTTATCTAGACATACGTGTCAGTTTTGATATATTCCACCGGTCATAGACGACTTACAAAGAGCAATGACACCGATTGCACTCGCGTCCAATCCGAGCTCCAACAAGTGTTCAATGGCATGTCCAATAAGAGCCACTTCAGCCTGGTTCGAGAAAGAGTTGCTACGAATGTTCCTCTCCTCCTGGCCCATCACGTCTACGAACGTCAGCGGTGGTAGGCCTTCTATTAACGATTTGCGATTCCGCACCGTTACGCCATCCATCAGTCGTTTTTGATAAAAGAGCTGGTTACTGACGCCGGAAATAGCCGGATGGCACTGTAGAGAAGAATATGAGGCTTCTTGGCTTGTTTACCTATCTTTTCGTATACTTACGCGATATTGCGTGCGTAGCATGATGGACTGTCGTAAAGTATGAGTACAATTTTACACTACACATAATAACCCGATCAAGGCTTACAGCAATACCAAGCTACAGAAAGATGGAAAAATAGAGGTCAGGATCTAGAATCGCACATACCACCGCTGGCTTACCTCGGTCAATCGATCAAACAGTGTCTTGTCCAGGCCTTGTCCAATCTGAGCATCTTCCGAAGTGGTCGTCAACGTGGGCGGCAACTGTCCATTCAAAGAGATGAGTATTCAGCCGCTGTAGAACCGCGCATCTGTACCTGAAGAGGGTCACCCACAAGGATCAGTCGACTCGTCCGAAATCGCACCAAGGGCACCAGCGTCAGAGGTTCCATTAATTGCGAGGCCTCGTCGAGTAGCACGAGGCCAAATACAGAATCTTCAAACACCTCGAACACGCTGGCCACACATGTGGTACCTGCATTTTACAGTGTGAGACCATAAAGCCAAAATGGCAGCCACGGTCCCTCATCTACTTGCCTACGACACCTGCCGTCTGTGCCGTCAGATTGTACTCTCGCTTTCGGAACTTTTGGATCGCCGTCGCGATATAATCCGAGTCCTCTTCCGAGTTTTGAGGATCTTCCAGCATAAGCTCTAGCTCTTTGAGCTCTGCGTCTCACTCGATGAGCGTCAGAAATCGAAATAAGGTCTGCATTTACCGTCATTGCCGGAGAACTTGGACTGGACTGTGTACGGCAAGATATTCTTGGCGATCTTTTTCAGGCTGCATACATCCCGTGAGCTGTCTGACGCGATGTACCATTGGAGAAGCTTACCTTCCGATACGCACAAACGCGTCATAACCCAGTTCAAGAAGGGACTAGGATGGATGAGCAAACCGTAAAAACAGGGCGCGTGAGAATTCTGTTCACTTACAGCCAAGATGCGGTCTACAGCAACGTTCTACAGAAGTCGTTTAGCAAATGCAATGTCATGATTTCGCAGTCTATCTTACGGTCATCGAGGATATCATGATACGAAATAGGATCTGATCATTGGGCTCGCGAGCGTCGTTCACCGTATCGACGATGTCTCGCAGAAAGATGATAATGACGGCCGCCAAATAACTTTAGACAACAATGAGTCCGATTGCACTAAGGCACCCGCCTGTATTTCCGCGTCACCAACCTTTTACCGGCGCCAAAGACACCTGAAACCGAAATATGAGTCCCAGAAACGCAACACATGCCCTGTCTTTCTTACCATGCACCAAGGTGATTGGAAATCCGGGCTCCTCGTTCCATCCAGGGGCCACAATGATCGATTTGGCCACTTGACGTAACACACTGTTTCTCCTAATGTTAGTCCATGTACTGCAAGCCATGTAGCTCTACTCGCCTCTCTTGGTCAGGATTCAGCGTATAATGGATTGCAGCTTCGTCCAGACGAGCCGCCACATCGATATTGTCTTGCCGTGTCAGGCGTATATGATCCAGTGGGCGCGGCGGATGCAGCTGTTTGCGTTTTCCTTTTTGTTGTGGCTCGCTCAAAATATGCGGTAAGAGCGGCAACGCGTCGAGTGAATCTGACAGGGCGTCTACCGAATAATGTGCTGTCAATGAAACGGATTATCATGTATCATGTCCCCACTTACCGAGCATCATGAACTCGCTGCTGCCAGAAATCGTACGCAGTGCAAAGACATCGCTTCCATCCGAGACTAAGCTGTTAGCGATCCTCTCATCACGCTGCGCTACACAAGCGACCTAGACACATTGTTAGCGAGTCCGCATTTTTTCAAGGAGATCGATTACGCACCTCGATCTTGCCATCTGAAAAGGGTCCATAGTAAGTACTGCGTCCGAGAAAGGTACCGTGCGGTTCAAATGCACGTGTCTTGGATATGACCCAGACATCATCTATAGAAAATGGTTATTTATCCATATTTATCCTTTTTGGAAGAAGGACTATACCCTTGCTGTATTTAGAATGGTGCTCCCGGTTGGATAGGCGCAGGCGAAACCGTGTCGAGCCGCTGTATCGGTGTTCACTACGGCACACATCAGTTCAATTCCAGGTCCCTTGGCTTTTCCTCTTGTATTACCTCTCCAGCTTGCAACCTCCATAAAAGCCCAAGCCTTTTGACCGGAAGTACCGCTCCGTATCGCCACGTTCGGGCGCCTTCCTTGCCACGCTATGATAATAGATGGCGTAGTTCAAGAGCAGAATCTACGCATCGCGTCTCAGTCAGTATGGAAAACGAGAATAGATGGAAAGCCACACGAGAGCCGAGCATTACTTGGAAATGTTCATGGAGCGCACGTCGAAAGGTATCCTTGTACTTTTCACTATTGGACTGGACAAAATATAACGTAAGGGGAAAAGAACATCATGCGCAGGTTTTGAAGGCTTACAAAACGGGTTGGTATCGTCTGGGTGCGCTTGGGAGGCTTGCGCGCCTTGAGTGTCGTGAGTGCTTTGTCACGCCCTGGAAATGTGAGTGCCAGAGGGAGATACCTGGTTTGTGCATCAGAAGAACGCCCCACTCGCCCAGATCACGAGGGAAAAACTTACACTCCTTTATCCGATGTGGACGGTACCCGGAAAGGTGAAATACTATATTCACGACACGAGACGGTTTAAGTATATAGGAGATGAGACCGATCCTTATCGTACCTTGTGTCCTGCGCCTGCTGTTTTTCCAAAGATTCGATTGCGGAGCCCGATACAAAAGCACTCGTGCTAGGCGCACTGGACATATTGGAAGTACTGAGCGCATTGGAAGTACTGGAAGTACCGCGGTTACCGGTCGCACTGGAAGTATTGGGTGTATTGGATCTGCTGGGCGTGGATCCGCTACCTGTCTCGATTGACCGCCGCTTTGGACTGGCTGCTGTAGCGGGAAGAGCTGTCTCGGTCAGCGAAATATCATGTAGAACGGTGGCATTCCGTTTGGAGAGCCCCACGCGGGACCGGCGCTGAGGTGGTGAAGGCTGTTGATGTTCGGGAGAAGATGGCTTCAGGGAAATTGGGCGGGTCGGGGAAGGTGGACCAGTCGCTTGTATGCTCATTGGCTGCATTAGCTGATCGGGTTGTTGCACTGCTTGCGGCAGCGATTGTTTTGCCTGCACTGATGGCGGTATCCTGCTTTCTGGTGCTAGCCTGAGCGATATCGGATTTGCCTCACTCTGCATGATTATATCAGCAACGGATGAGTGTTAGTGCAGTCGACTCTTACCTGCATTGGGCCGCTCATCGATGCACGAGGCGCACCTTCAGGAAGGATATTCCTGGATGGGTCTTGGTAAGGCAAAAGCACGGTGTTATTTCTATGTACCGGTGCTGGTGTTGGAGAAGGAGGCGTGTGTCGCGTCGAGGGCGTCTGGTGCTGGCGTGGCTCGCTGGGCTCTGGGTTGGTCGTGCTGCGGCGAGGCATGCCCGGCCCGCGTAATCGCTTTCTCGGTCGTTGTACTGAGGTCGCCTGCAGGTCACGAAACGAAGGTGAGGAAGGTGCGGTAGGCGATTGTGCTGTAGGTACGACCTGCTGCTGAGCACGAGGTTGGAGTGTCGCGAGGGGTACTTGGGGCGCCTATGCATCGAGATTCCATTAGCTATGACAGCGGACCAGAACCATATCATGTCTTATTTCGTACCATGCGTGTCGTTGCGGGTGGCACAGACGTCGCCTGGTTGGCAACAACTTCGTCCGAAAGGTACGACTCGACCGTCACGACATGGCCATCGAACTCAATCTCGTCCCCCGCCTCGGGCCGGCCTGTCCGACTGAATTTCCTGTCATGAGAGTCCGTCAGTAACGCCAATGAAGAAAAGCAATGCAAAGCAAGCAAAACCTGTCAATGTTGTATCCTTTTTCATCGTATATTTCGAGCTGAGTCGAATTGAATTAGTATAAAGCGGTGAGGCATGGAGTCTGTACCTTCTTGTTGAAACTGTAATATTTCATGCGTCCTATAAGACTTGTTAGTTTCGTTTATGTTGTTCGGCATACCATGAGAGTATACCATCTTGCCAGGTTTTGAATTTCTTTAATTTCTGGGCAGTAAAAAGAATGTCATAGTAAGCAATGGTGGAGGTCCCATCCAGATCCATCGGGACAACAGAAAGAAAAAGTTATGTGCGGGAAGGTGTGCCTTGTTTTTGGGTTTCGCGTCGCGCTTTTGACAATTCTTGACGCGTATATTGCAAGTCCGCCTTTCGAACGGAAAAAGAACCGCACGGTGCTTCACTTTTTGATCCGCAATTCCAAGCTGTCATTCATCCATTGTCCTTCATTCAGGTCGTGATCACTTTCTGAGAAAGGCAATTCTCTTCGGAATAATCTGATCAGAAGAAATCATAAGCGCATTTAACTATCGACGCCGGGTCCGCTTTCCGATTGCCACATACCACATACATTTACCATGGCCGACTCAGACATACAGCACGAGATCGCTGCCGAAAGCAATGAAGCACCTCTAAGCACACCACCTTCATTCACTGATAATATGGACATGACCGATGCCGACGCCAATGTAGAAGAAACAGACAAAGTAAATAATGCAGCGACGGCGGAAACGGAAGAGGAACAACCACAACAAGAAGAATACACGCTTTTCGCCCATACTTTACGGGGAAGCCCTCCGAAAGCCATCGCAACTACAGGCGATACGTATAATACCACGGTCGGGGACACACTTGGAGAGGAACGCGACCAGATTTATCCGAGGATGCAGTTGATACCACCTTCAGACGAGAATAACTATTTCCGTAACCTAAAATGGTAATGAATAACTCCTTCCTTGGATTTACTTTACTGATGCATAATATTCACTGGCTAGGTCCCCCGATGGCAGCTGTCTTCTCACAAGTTCGAACGACAATATTCTTCGGATATTCAACACGTAAGCAAAAAAAAAAAAAAAAAAAGGAGCGGAATGTATCATGGACAATGTCACTCATTTCGCAGACCTATCGAAGCATATTCTGAATGTGAGATAAAAAAAGAAAATAGTAAATCGCAATAGGACGAGCCTAACCTGTTGTAGCCGATGAAGAAACATCCTTTCCTTTGAAGGCTGCCTTTGGTATTCGAGAAGCAGAGAGTGCCTATGACTTTGCTTGGTTTCCTTCCATGTCAGCCCAAGGTAAGTAACCACTGGTTTCAAGCACATGGCTTGGCTTTGACCGTCTTTCTGAAGATCCTGCTACGTGTTGTTTCTTGACGTCCGTACGTGATCAACCTGTGCATCTTTGGGACGCCAACTCTGCCACTGTCTATGCATCCTATCCCGTGATCGACCATACGGAGCGTTTTGTGGGTGCGAATGTGGTTCGGTTCAATCTTGATGGGTCCAAGTAAGCTGAGCTTCTCAGCTTTATCGTGTTGCTAAACATATACTATAGAATCTACTGTGGCTACGAAAATATGATTGAGATTTTTGATGTACAGCGCCCAGGCGAGCTGGGTGACAAGATCGCCATGTCGCCTAGCCGCAAGAGCAGAGAAGGACAGAAAGGTGAGGGAGAGAGAGAGATAATACACCATACGAATATAGCTGATGTCCATGCGTGCTTCTCATAGGCATCATTTCATGCATCGATTTCAGCCCAGACTACGCGGGGATCTATGCGGCTGGGTCCTACAGTCAATCGGTGGGACTGTATGATGAAGCGTCGAATCGACTACTACTCAAACTATCCGGCATCGAGGGAGGCGTCACGCAGGTTCGATTCTCGCTGGACGGGTCCCTGTTGTTCACAGCCTCGCGGTCATCTAACGTCATCCGATGCTGGGATATCCGCGAAACGGGCAACATCCTGTATACGCTGCCGCGCGCGGGCAATACGAATCAACGGATCCATTTCGATATCGATCCTTCAGGACGCACGCTCGTCACAGGCGACCAGGTACGATACCCTTTTATTCAAAAAAAAAAACGCACTGTTCTGATGGCTATAATAGGATGGCAAGTTGCTGTTTTACGACATCGCAACCGGTGAGATCGCGGACCGCTCTATTTGCGCTTATGAAGCACACCAAGGTAAAAGGGAGACTTCAGACTACGTATACCATCATCTCATTCCTGCCCCACCATAGATATTGTCACGGCCGCAGCATTCAATCCAGTGTATCCACATCTACTTGCCACGGCCTCAGGTCAACGAAAGTACGCACCGTGCTATTCCAGCGACGAGGATGACAGCGACGAGGATGACAGCGGCAAGAATTCACAGACAATTGATAATACACTCCGACTGTGGCGGCTACCGGGCCACTATGAAACGCATACATACGACATTCATGCATAAAAATATATTGTATATTTACAATCATCATGATCCTTTCAGAAAAGTTCGTATTCTGGATCAAACAGCATGCTTACACTCTCACCATTGTGTATCCGCCGGATGGCTTCGGCAAAGACGGGTGCGATGCTGTACGTCGTTATCTTACTGCAGCGCTGCACGTGCTCCCGCTGCGGAACCGAATCGCTCACGATGACCTTATCAAGGTAGCTGCTCGAGATTCGTTCCATGGCATCACCCGTGAGGAGAGCATGCGTGACAAGGGCGTAGATCTGTGTCGCGCCGTTCTCGTGTAGCATTTTGGCTGCTTTGGCAATCGTGTAGCTTGTATCGGCAATATCGTCGACGAGGATGCACGGTCGACCCCGTACGTCGCCGACCAGCATCAGGTCGTGTTTCTGTGGGTTTCCAGGTCTTACGCGCTCCTTGTGTATGAGGGCGAAATCCATGTGCAGTTTTTCTGCGATGGCAGTGGTTCTGTCGAATAATAATGAGTTATCACCGCCCCCGCCATCGTGGCCTAGATGATATTACCTCTTTGCACCACCTGCATCGGGGGAGACAAGCACTGCATCTTGGTAATTAGGAATATTATGCTGTATATACTTGATCATGATAGGAGAACAGGACAGATTGTCGACGGGACAGTCAAAGAAGCCTTGGAACTGTGGGTCATGCAAATCCATGGTGATAATATGATCTGCACCTGGTGAATGTGACACGAAGAGATAGAGAAGGAGACGAAAGAGTCAGTAAGCTTGCTCGCTTCCTCTGTGAACTGCAGATATAAAATTACATACCGGCAGAAGAGAGCAGATCGGCAACGAGTTTACCAGACCGTGCCACCCACTTTCGATAGGTACCGTCAAAGTTTAGGCAGCCAAAAGAATCAGGCACATCGGGTGAGGTTGGACCACGCAGGCGTGGGTTGAAATGCAGGGACTCGAAATCATCCGCTCTCTCCTGTTTTTCTTCTTCCTGTTGATTAAAATAAGCGTTTGGCTGGTGTGTCGGTGTTGACGGAATGGTCTGTGGCGTAGGAGGCACGGTCGGCGGTGGTGCACGGGTGAGAGGTGCGCCGCTTCGCTTGTAAGGCACGTCAGGTTGACGCGAATAGGGGAAATAAGGAATAACTGCCGTGACTTTGCGCGCAGACGCAGTCTTGCATGCTTGAATCATGATGAGCAACTCCATAAAGTTGTCATTGACATGGCCACATCCCGATTGAATAATGTAGACATCTTGTTCGCGCACCGATTCATACAGTTCCACGCGGGTCTCGTTGTTGCTAAACTTATTTAGAAACGATTTGCCTTGTTCGCACCCCAGTCGTTGGCATATCTGCTCGCACAAGACAGGGTTGGAAGAACCCGAAAATACAACAATCCCGCGCATATGCTTTTATATATGTGCGTTAACGAGAAAAAGGAATAAAGGAAAAGGAAGGTACAGTTCTGCACGCTTGCCAACTGCTCTTTTTTTTTTTTTCAATCGCGTGACCTTCCGCAGCTGATCAATCAACAGTACTGTAGATCAAATGCCGACCACGTTATCACATTCGCGCTTCTAGATATGGATGTACCGTTGATTGTTTTGCATTCGACGTAGCTATTGCTAATATACTCAGTATAATTGATAGATCAATTCCACTAGTTTGGAAGGCGTCGAATTATAGCCCGGGAATGCTCGCTTTGCTAGTACAAATATATAATCGGCTCCGAAGAAGTATGTATCTCAAAAGTAATATCCGACCGCGGATCTTTCCAGATTTCTTTTTCGCTCTGCACGATCACTGTCCGGTCGTATTTCCGTGCACGCCATGCTAGGTAACATGCTAAGAAGGTACCTTATGTGTAACCTACGTACCACCCTTTGGCATCACAATAATAATACGCTTTAAGTCATAATACTGTTATTTTAGGCGTGCTTTACTGATCACAAATGTATGGATTGAGTGTCAATATTCCTCTAGCCACATTTCCGTGTCCAAAGTATTTATTCCCACTATATGCATGTATCTGAACTCTATTACAGTTTGCCACTGTGGAATAAAAAAAGGACGATCTACCTAGAGCTGCGCGGTCCCACAAGATTTGGCTGGCGGCAATTGATGACCAAATATAAGGCAGCCGACACATTGTGTGCAATGCATGCACCGGGAGGCCCTTTAAATATGTCGCGAAACATACAGCGCCGGCGGGTGGGCCCATGGTCCAGGTTTTTCCAAGTGGTTGTGGAGAATTACAGGAGACATCGGCCTTCAAACGTAGGACTCGTATAGGAATAAGGTAACGCCATGATTGACGCGTATTAATTTCTCTGTTTTCATCACTGGGTTAGCTGCTATAAAGTGACGACAGCATTTGTACAATTTCATAAGAAATGTCTCGAGAGATAATTCATTTAGTAAGCATAAGGAATGATAGTACGTGCGCGATGGTACTTAAGTGAAAGCGTCAAGCACCGGTGTTTCAGCAGATAGCATAGGCCATAACTCTCTCAAAAACATTGTGCATTTATTATATAGGCATGTCCCGATGCAGAATTAATGAATTTGGCAAATGGCAGCATATTATGGTGGCTCGATTTATTAGGTGCATCCAGTCTGAACATAATAAGTCAAGGCTGTCACAAGCGATATCTACGCTATAGTATCAATCGTTTATTCTGTTAAAATAAAATGCAAAGATATCACAATATGAAGGAAGTGAAGGGAAGTCAACCAGCCCCGGCACTAGACTGGGAGGCATTCGCGGCATCACTGCAGACCATGTTACCAACAACAGGAATATGTTGGATGATATCGCAAAAATCTGGGAAGTCTCTCTTGCTTTGGGCTCGTGCATTGCTGTCCACGTTGGAGAGTACTTGTCGGCTTTCACCAGCGATCTGGACCGCGGGAAATAATGGTGGAGCGCATCTTGCTCTTGTCACTTCAAAGTCTCTTGATTAGATAGGCGATATAAGATTAGAAAAAGTTGTGGAGCTTTCTTGAGGAATATAAAGGTAGCAGGTAACGCCCACCGAATCACGTCAACCATAGTCCTATTTATACTACCGTCTCTGATACACATTATGGCATTGATATCCAAGATAATGTCCGCTGAGAGGAGACATGTTTCCGTGTTTTGTGGGCGCCCACGGAAACGGTGGAATGGGAACTGCGTCCATTTCAGGCACACATATCATATTAGGAGCAAGTGCATACTGCAGCTGTATGCTGCATTTGTATTCAAATGCAGCCAACGCTACAATGTGTTAGTAGGGTGACTGATGGCAGCTTTTGAGCACAGAGAGCACATAGTCTCATAAACTAATGAACGAAGGTCACGAAATGCTGGATGCAGCTCGCGCATTCTACAAAGCACTAAGCAGGGAGTAGCAAAAAGGCGCCCTATGCACCCCTTGTAAGCGGGATCATTACTTGACCTTTCTTCTTGTTTCTCCGTACACAAAGCACCCTACGTTTCTGTCGTCAGGTTGAGGCATTATTTCTGCAGACCTTCTTCAAACTCTTTACTCGGAATCCAATCAGACACTACTGCTAGCAACTTCAAAGGACTAGTTAGACACTTAACACTACCTATGCGACACTACAAAGTACGAAAAAGCAGGACGCTTCCGAAGAACTCTTCCGCTACTATCAGCGAAGGGAATATCATTGATACTGAATAGCTTGTTCGTACTGTGATTTGTATAGCGAAAACATTCGGACGGATGCGGGCGGAGTTAAAAGACAGGAGATGAGGGCAAGGGAGACGCCTCAGTACTATAAAGAGATTCGCAATGCAATTGTGGATAGCTTCAGTCGCTTAGAATAAACAGAGCACCAATTGAGAAGCTATCCCAAAGGTGAGAACACTAATAATGCAGGTACTTACTACTATATCCGTATGAGATCCTCATACGTGACAAATGCATATACATACATAAGATGTGCATGACATGAGATACCATTGGACACGAAAGAGAGAAGACTGTATACATTGCCTCAGGGAATTATTTCGCGTTCCCTCCTTTTCCCAGAGAGCCCCCTTCCTTTGCTAGCGATTTTAAGATATCTCTTCCTGACCGAAAATTTGTCCAATCAATGCCCAACTTTTATTGTGAAATCTTCCAGAAAAGCACTTTTGTATCGATATCAAAAATCAGCAAGCGTGTAAATTTTCGTAAATGATACGGCCAACCCTACGTGGTATGTCGGCCACCCCCCCCCCGCGCACACACCCCTTCCAAATAGAGGTCGATTTGAATGGCAGCACCTGTTGCGTCCCAAACAAGCCTTCTCGTACAACTTCTTCTCTTTTTCTCTATACTGACTACGGCACTCTCTGCGAGTATAGCCCAAGTGGGTGAAGGGTTTATCGTGGGACATACCAATCAAATCTAGAAGTCCAATGTTCTCCGGTAGACGAGCATTTTTCACAGGGGACACGACATATTTCGGTGAGTACTCTGCCGACATTTTATGAGACTGGATACATCTCTATATAGTCATGTATGACCGATAGGTCAGGCCCACTTTATGTCGACATTTTCATGGAGATGGATCCGCTTGGGCTATACTCGCAGAGAGTGCCGTAGTCAGTATAGAGAAAAAGAGAAGAAGTTGTACGAGAAGGCTTGTTTGGGACGCAACAGGTGCTGCCATTCAAATCGACCTCTATTTGGAAGGGGTGTGTGCGCGCCGGGGGGGGTGGCCGACATACGACGAGGGGGTGGCCATGTCAATTATCAAATTTTTAAAAAAGCAAGACGGCTCGGTTCCATTTTGGAAGAAGTACATCATCAGCTACCAAATCATACTCTTCTTATGCTCCCCATGCCCTGCTTGAATACCATCATCCTTTGACTACATGTATGATTGATCAGTTTACGTCGATAGCTGCAGCTACCCTAAGATACTCAGGATAATCAATAGGTCAGCTTTACTTATTTAGAAGGCGCTGAATCTTACTTCAGGAATGCCGGCATAAATAGGATATGCATTGTACTTGAAAGAACTATCAAAGGAACAAGTGCGATGCATGCACATGGAGGTCATTTAAATATGTCGCGATAGATACAGCGTCAGCAGAAGACGGGACAGGGTCGGCCCACGGTCCGGGTTTCTCCAACTGCCTCTGGAAGATTACAGGAGATATCGGCTTCCAAACGTAGGATTCGTATACAGATAAGATGACGCCATGATTGACGCGTATTTCTTCTCTGTTTTCATCGCGGGATTAGCTGCGATAGAGTGACAAGCAGCATTTGTTACAATTCCCTAAGAAATGTCTCGACAGGTAATCCATTGATTAAGTACTAAGGAGCGATAGTACACGCGCAATGGTGCTCAAGTGCGAGCGTCAAGCACCGGCGTTTTAGCAGATAGCACAAGCCATAACTCTTCCAAAAATATTGTGCATTTATGATATAGGCATGTCCTGATGGATTAAATGAATTCGGCAAATGGCAGAATATTACGGTCCTCGATTTATTAGGATGCATCTAGGAATTAAAAATGTCGCAGATGATACTCACTCTTCTACAAGGAATGAATGTACACAATAAGACAATTATGTACGTTATGATATCAATCATTTAATGTTTTGTTAAAAAATGCAAAGCATCATTATATAAAGGGAATGAAGGGAAGTTGATTCATTCGATAACTAGGCAGATGTGGGCAGAATATGGAGGAAGATTTACTCGTTTCTACGGGGAGGAGCCGGTTGGTGGGCATACTTGGCTGCCGAATACCGGAATATTTTGTATGAAGGGACAAAATTGATCCATACCCGGTATCGTAGCCCTCCTTAGGATCTGCGCATTGTTGTTCCCGTTAACGGATAATTCTTGGTTTTCACCAGCGATCAAGGACGTGGGAGCGCTGATAGCGCGCGATATCAGGGTAAATAGCAAGAGGGAAATAACGGTGGGACGCATCTTGATCTTGTCACTTGAATTTTCTTGATGAACAGGTAATACAATATTAACAAAAGTTGTGGAAATTTCTTGAAGAGTATAAGTCTGCTGATAAAGCCCATCGAAGTACATCAGTAACAGCTCTATTTATACTATTACCTCTGATATACATTACGACATTGTATTCCAAGTTGATATGTACTGGGAGGAGATATGGTTTCCTTTTCTGTGTGCGCCCACGGAAAACGGTGGACTGGGAGTTGTATCCATTTTCGGCAGACATATCATATCAGGAGAAAAGTGCATACAGCAGCTGTGACTTGCCAGCCCTTCTCTGCGCGATAGAATGCATGTTATATGCTGCAATCAGAAGTGAAATAAAGCTGTATGATTGGCTCATGCCGGCGTGATATACTCCTTGTAACCCTGATGTTAAGGGTAGAGAACACTGTACGTAAGGGATAGTGGCAAAACTGTTTTAAAATGAGCATACACAGGGTGCAGCTGTTCAGGAGCAACGACGATTCGAACTGCTATCCCATGGCATGTCGGCTCGCTCATGTATCACCGTGGTCGGTAGCTGTACCTTCCAAGGAGATATACAGCTATGTTAGCACACATCAAATAGCGCATAATGCCTTTTGGGCACATATCTGAGAAGCTGCTGCAATGGATATGGTAGCGTTTGGAATCAGCTTGCACATCGACAAGGCAATAGGAAGCACGGAGCAGAAGGGAAGACGCAGTTATGCGCTTCTTGTAAGCGGGGTCATTACTCGATTTTTTTTCTTCTGTACGCGATCCGCACTATGTTTGTATCATTAGGTTAGGACGTTACCCCTCGGCAGGGCTTTTTTCATCTTTTTTTTTTTCGAGTTCACTCATTGCTGCCAGCAGTTTCGAAAGATTAATCACGTGCATAATATCGCCTGTGTATAAGGGTAATAACACACTAGAATGCTTTCAAGGGGAATATCCCACCAATATAAGCGAAAGTGATAGCATTGATAAGCACTGGAAAGACTGCTTGTACTGTTATCTGTATGTATGCAAAAGCGATCGAAGGGGATACGAGTTGTGTCAAAGAGACGGAGACGAGCGCAAGGGGAACGTTTGCAGTGCCGTAAACAGGTTCGGAATGCATTTCTAGATAGTTCAAGCCGTCTACCAATAAACAAAGCACCATTTGAGGAAGCACGGAGTAGGGGGGAGCACCAGTAGTGTGGTATCTAGTCCTGTATTCGTGAATATCGTTACACACTACAAATGCATACATGTACATATTACATGAGATTTATGCGATACCATGGATATAATAGGAAAATTATATAGCTTTTGCACAGACGATACAACAATATATTAAGCCTGAGATGGGTGACATGAAGATAATACAATAAATAAGCATATACCGAGAGACATAACAATAAGCTGACACAGGTTATAAGCGTCATTACTTGGTCAGCAGGAAACCACTAGTATGCAAGTCGTTGGTGCAATCACACAACTCCGTCTCAGGGGCATCATCCACAGTGCAATCATATCTCCGTCTGGATTCGATGATCTACTATCATCGCATCGTTGTATGCTGATACAATTTTTTCACTCAGCATAACGGATCTTTTGGGGAACGTGCCCTTCTTCATTTCTGCAGCGAGCTTACTCGACTGAATTTACTCAAAGGTTATCGGCTTGAATCCGACTACTGGGGCGTAATTTTGAATAATAAGTCTTCGACGTTTCTCCGCCTCAACAATGCTTCGGCAAAGTGCTCCAAAACGCCTGAGAAAAGTGGGCCAGAAGACACGATCAAAGCATGCAACCGTGTTTGATGCAGGGCGCGTGTGCGGTACTCATGGGCACAGTGGGAAGATGGCAATGCAGGCGCAGTATCCATGACCTGCATGCATTAGTACGACCTTGCGAAATCAGAACTGCTTAAGGGCCTATCGAATCGCAAACGATGACGATCAAAATATAAATACTTGTTTTCAGAGCCATCACTTGCCAGAATACTACTGCTCGATATCTAATAAATGTAAAAACGTAAGGCATCGATTGCTTTTTCGTTTTTGCGGACATGAGAGTGAGGTAGAAGCCAGTAAAAATGTCTGTAGGAGATAATAATGAATAAAAATGCCATGCGTTTTGCATATGGACATTCTTCTGAGTACGTCTTCGCTTCCCCTTTCTATGATCCGTCTAAGAATTGATGGGGTAGACAGACGCGATTTCACGGAGCAACTATTTTGCAGCAAGCTTTCCATTCGGTTTTTGAATAGAAGTCGTCACACAGAAAAGTTGTCTCTGTTCTCCTTCCTACTCGACAGTTGGAGACGCTTAAGGCCTGTAGCCGTATGGGATGTCCGTCCAAGGTACTTTATAGCATTATAGCCCGGAGCTTCGTCCATCTCGTCCATGGTGAAGGTACTTGATTGTACAGAGTATTTGGGGCCTGTAGTCCGTTAGGATTTATTTCGGACAAGTAGGAACGGTCGCTCTCGGAGGAACAGGGACGATCACACTTTAAATAGTATATGCGAAACAAAATTATGCGATAACATAATCAATATGAACTCTCCAAGATGCTGATAGAGTATGACTCTGGCTCATTAATCTGAATGTGTTCCCCTGCTCATAAACTTTCTATTAATAAGAATATTGTGGATGAGGAGCTTCTGACAAATTATTCTGGTTTCAAGGACAATGAATTAAAGCGGCACGTGCAGGCGGCGGCATATCAAAGGGCTAAAACCTGAATGACGCGTTCTTTGTTCTTTGTTCTCTTTCCTTTCTTTCTTCTGCTATTCTGATATTTTAGAAATGTTCAAGACCCAGCGTCTCCATCAGGTTAATTTCGTAAGATCCGAACTGGAGAAAGCTCTTCCAAGACCATACCAAAGGGAATGGCTTCACCATCTCGACTTGCAGCAGCGGCAAAGATAAAACCATCTATCATTATACCAAGGGCGGCGAAATCCGCGACAGCCGTCATCTGACAACTGCGACTGTCAAGACGAAGAGAAACATTAAGCACACGAACTGTCTGTCCATTACACGGCACACAAGAAATGTATTGCGGAGAAGGACGCCAATATAAATAATCAGTCGTCATCCATGGGATCCCGTCGCATTCCGCCAGGACCGCCTTTTGACTCTGACAGCCAGGCTATCCTCCACCACTCACACGTTAAAGCCGAGCCCACGCTGGTTACTGAAGTATTCTGGATTGGCGAAAATGATTTCCGAGATCGGACAGAAGTCAGCAACCGCGAAGAAACTCTGCAGACGAGTTATCTCGGCCAAAGCTGGCAACATGGCCAACTTCGCAGTTGAGCTCGAGAAGAACGGTACTAGTCCCAGTAGCATCTTCTGAGTCAATCGCCGTCGAAGATACAGTGTCCGGCGGCGACATAATCAACAGCAGCAACGAAATCTCTGGTCACGACTGCGGCAACAAGACCATGTACACATTCGGATAATTCACAAATGAGGATGTGTACAAGGTCCTGCCTGCTGGGCGACTTATGCGGGCGGCGACTGAAGCACGGCTTCCGCTTCAAGATATCAGGGCGGCCATCCGCGTTGAGCGAAGGTACAACCTGAAATCCGCGACGTCTGCACAAAGCGGCAATTCGGCCTTTGGCTGAACGACGAGAAAGCGCACTTGGGCAAATTAAAAAAAAAAAGAGCATCCGGAAAAGATAATGCTTAGAGACGCGGTCTCTGGGTACTGCGAGCATCTGCGCAAGGTAACCTTTAGCAAGAGTCATCGCACTGATAGCCAACTGGACTCGCTCTCACCGACTTCCTCTTAGAAACCATCAAGGAGAATAACTGCAACTTCCACATACATACGCATGCGTCTATCGGCGACTACCTGAACATAGGGTACGTGCGCAAGTCGCCGACAGATGGCAGCGCTGAGGCGCGCACCCGACTCCTCAATATGATGCGCATGCGGTTGAGGAACCGTTGTTTCGTATCGCATGTCTTTGTTTCACCGTCCTGCACATCGTCCTCGCCTCTTCTGCAACGAGATTCACAGGAGACCTCATGAGTTGGTTGACGTAAACGCCACAGGTGAAATAATGTTCTCAAATGGACCACAAGTTTGATGCTAATTTTGAAGCGCTGCTCGTAGACATGTTTAAGTTTATACCCGCAGCTACGAAGCATGTGAGACTGGGCGAGATATATTATGCAGGCTTGACGAATGAACCAAAGGACTTAAGAACCACCCTGGGGTAAGTGGAACGTTATATAAGAAAATAGACTATAGTAACGCGGTTGCACGTAACAGCATTTACAAACAAATCAAGGAGGTCGTCATCCACCACGGGCATGAAATCGAATCCCGGACCGCCATGCGCTGCTCCACCAAAACAAGGTCGATAAGTTCAAATGCAGAACCGGATGCATCCCCAGACGCTCTATCAGGGAATATGATGTGACGTCCAGACATAGTGCTGGACTTATTTATAACAAGAGCGTCTGCTCGCTATGTGGGTTCTTGTCAGAAACAAAGAGAGGAAAAGACAAAGTTAGACTAGAGGGTGGTATCATGTGCAACTCATCGATGACAATAAAGCAACATACCGATTGCGGCAAAGATAGAAAAATACACGACGGATACAAGACAGATGTGGGCAAGAGATAGGAACTAACCTACGAGGTACATATTATTTCGGATGGTTTGAAGTCATGACCGCGCTGTACAGGCTGATACGATCTGAGGCTAAGGTCTGCGACGTAGCGCGAGGCTTCGGCCGCAACCTTGTTTCCTTTCCCGTGCCCAAAGCTAATACCGTACCTCATTGCCCGCCCAACCCGGCAGCCCTATCGCCAACATTGCCGGGCTTGGCGCCTGGTCGTCTCAAGAGACGTTTTATCGTTTCTACTGCATTTCATCGGCTACGAATACCGCTTTTACGCGTTCAATCCTGCGTGGCCCATATAGCAAGCAGACCTCAAAAGGTAATACGATGTGACGTCCAAGCGTAGTGCTGGACTGACTTAATAACACGAGAGACTGCTATAGCGCTTGAGGCCCCCCAAGACACTCTTTTTCTTATTTTCCCTTTTCTTTCGCTCTCTCCAAAGATGTTTTAAATATAGACTTCAAAGTTTTTATTGCTCCTATGAAAATGGAGAACTATGAGAACCGTCATGACATAATCTTGACTTCTCTACTAGGACTTACTTGTAGCACGTATCCATCCATTATCGCACCGTGATCACCTATCATGCTAGGTTCAATATTTCATTTTATATTTCCATCGGCCCCGTCGTCCTCCTCTAGAAAAATATAAATACGTGCGTATTGTCATAATAAAATACCGTCAGATGATCCTGTCTCTTCCTCTAGAATCTTGTCTATCTTGTTGACACTTGTCTTGCCCCTGATTCTGTCCTGCTCTTGCCAAGCCTTCCTAAGGATCGCTGTGTAATTGTCAAGCCTTGATCCAAGTACATATGAATATTATTAGTAGAGCCACGTTTTGTCGGTCCTGTTCGCATCCTACTTCCTGTTCTTAGTCTTGCCGTATGTCTTGCGGAACATCCAAATCAACCTGCTTGAAGAGCCGGTTGGTGATGTCGGTTGTGGTGAGCGAGATGAGGTAATACCGGAAGCCTTGCGATAGGCACCGGACAGGACAGAGGATCGGATCGTTATGGACGTTATATGGCACCGAGTGTACGAACATGTAGCCGTGTCTCTTCTTTTTGGGTGCGTTTATGGCCAGACGTAAAAGCCCTAAGGGTAAGAGGCCGATCGGTGCATTGTGCCACATCGACGCGGGCAAGGTCGGATGGACCTACGGAGCCAACAGTAGCGGGAAACCAAGCAGGCTTGAGTGAGATCATGGAAAGCGAGCTGCTCCTCGGACTCCACGCACGCGGCAGAGCGAAAATGGGCTGCAGACCGTGAGTCACCTTTGAGTGGTCGCAAGGTGGACAAACGAAATGTGCGATAGTACCTGTAGTACCATGCATTCTGCTGGACGGCAGTACGCATGTTCTGTATTCAAGGAATCGATACAGTACTTTATTTCCAGCATTCTCTTCACTGCAGCCCTCCATGTCAAACAAATAAGGACTGATATCGTCATTCGATATGAGCTCATCGTTGCTGGTCATGTATGTGCCAAAATCGTCATGTAAGCTGTCTAGTATGTAGTAACGAAAAGAAATTAAGCGACAGGAACGAACACAAACGAGCATTTATGTTATTCATATCGAGTCCTTCGGCGCAAACAATCATATTGTTACAGCACAAATTCATTCGAAGGATAACATGAGCATTCTTTTCCTGCCGACGCAAGCGCCTTCTAATGTAAGACTCAGTATGGCGGTCTGCTAGAACGGTTATGTCAGGTGCAGATATTACACAAGCTGGATAAATAATGTTTGCCTTTCGAACATGTAGATTATTGTGTACCTTATACATGATGGCTACGCGTCAAGGGAGATGGGCCCCTAATTGCAGAGTCGCTTCTTATGGAGACAGTTACTTACATTGGCTTTCGCCGTTCGGCTACCTCATTGGCTACTGTTTCGATCAAAGTTAGGACGAGAAATCGGTTGATTTGCACAGTTGTTACGAGTATCTTCGGGTTTAATATCAGGCCGCTAATGGGCAAGCTGAAAGTTGTAGAGGAAAAACATATAACTCTGTCTGTAAATGATACTCATATTTATCGAAATGTCTCTGATAGGGCCTTTCCGCGATCTATCATCAGAAGATCGCCAATACTTTCAGCCTTAAATATTGCACCGATGCGTCCTGGCCGTCAAATTTTATAATGCAGATGCAATTACGTAAGCTTGAAACAAATGTCGGTCAGATGCTGGATATCATTGCAGGGAGTAAAGACTAGAGCCATGATGGTATGAGCAACCTGACAGCCGTATCCGACGTGGCAAAAGATGGCGTGTGTAAATGATAAAACCGATGACACCGGCCTATAAGCTGGACCTTTTTGACGCTTTACATATTACCTTGAAGCAAAAAATTCAAACTGAGACACATGACTACTATTATGACATTGTAGAATGAGGCATATTGTAGAAAAAGAAACAAAACAAAAAGGTCTGATGTGGCCAGAATAAGGGCACCTGCTACATGGACGCAGGACATATTTTGATTTCAGGAGAATGGAGGCACATGGTATTTGTTACAGTCTATGAAAGTTAGTAGGCGGACTTGTCTGTGGGACACAGCATGTGAATGTTTAAAATCATGAAGGTAGCTTAGCGAGAAATCAACCAGGCACACCCGAAACCCTCCTTTCCTCCCCTCTCTTCTCTTTTTGACATTTGCCCATTTGACACTTCATTATAACCATGTTGCGTGCCGCCGTCCGTTCTGTCAACTTTGCCACGCGTGTTGCCCCGAGAAGGTAAACCCTCTCCTCCTCTCTCGTGCTCTTTTTCCTTTTTACCCGTTCTCACCATTGTATAAGATGTTTCTCCCATGCTGCCGTCGCCCGTAATGTCGCTGGTGTACCTGCCTCTCTCTCCACATTTACCGAGGAGGAGCTTATGCTGAAAGATACTGGTAAAGCCAAACGAAGGATATCGTGGTGTCGTCCAAGGCGAGGCTGAACCTTTTCCAATTAGTGGCGCGTTTCGCTCAGGATGTGGTCAAGCCCAAGGTCCTCGAAATGGACGAAAAGGAGTACATGGACAAGTCAGTCCTGAAGGGTCTCTTTGATCAAGGCGTAAGCTATGCAAACAAGGGTGCTAATTATCATCTAGCCATCTAACTTCCATAATGTTTGAATTTCTTTCTGTAGTTGATGGGCATCGAAACCGAGGCCGACTACGATGGTTCCAACTGCTCCTTCACTTCCGCCATCATCACCATCGAAGGTACACGCACATTCAACATATATATAAATCCAGGACAGTATCGCTCAACTCTGGCGATCTTCTTCTCTGTTAGAATTGGCCAAGGTGGATCCTTCCGTCAGTGTCTTGTGTGATGTGCAAAACACATTGGTAGGTACGCTGGTGCGCAAGTACGCCAGCGAGGATGTCAAGAAGCGCTTCCTTCCTAAGCTCGCCACCGAGAGCGTCGGCTGCTTCTGTCTGTCTGAAGCCGGCTCCGGCTCCGATGCCTTTGCCCTCCAGACCCGTGCTGAAGACAAGGGTGACCACTACGTCCTTAATGGCTCCAAGATGTGGATCACCAACTCGGCCGAGGCAGACATTTTCCTTGTCTTTGCCAACGTGTACGTTTGTCTATCTTCCGTTTACATCCATTAACAAAACGGCGCGACTTTAGTGACCCCTCCAAGGGCTACAAGGGCATTACATGTTTCGTCGTCGAAAAGTCGATGGGCGTCAAGATTGCGAAGAAGGAGAGCAAGGTAGGCAGAAAAGCTCAAGGTTGGATGCGGTATTCTTATTTATGGCTTTTTTCTTTTCTTTTTTTTTCTTTTGCGTAGCTGGGTATCCGTGCGTCCTCGACATGTGTTCTCAACTTTGACGACATTGTCGTTCCCAAGGAGAACGTGCTCGGCGAGGTGGGCAAGGGCTACAAATACGCCATTGAGATTCTGAACGAGGGCCGTATCGGTATTGCCGCTCAGATGATTGGTCTTGCCCAGGGCGCTTATGACATTGCCTTGCCTTAGTAAGTGAGCAGTCGCGAAACAAGCGATCTGACTCACCCTTCTCCTTCTTTTTTCCAGCCTCTACCAGCGCAAGCAATTCGGCTCGTTCATTGGTGACTTCCAAGCCATGCAGCACCAATACGCTCAGAGTAAGTCATTTTTGGAGGTTGAGGCCATGGAGTTGACGCTCTCTCTGTAGTCGCTGTTGAGATTGAAGCCGCGCGTCTCTTGACCTACAACGCTGCTCGCTTGAAGGAGGAAGGCCACAACTTCATCAAAGAGGCTGCGATGGCCAAGCTCTACGCGTCGCAGATCGCCGAGAAGGCATCGAGCAAGGCCATTGAATGGTGTGGCGGTGTCGGTTTTACGCGCGAGCTTGGCGTGGAGAAGTTTTTCCGTGACTCCAAGATTGGTGCCATCTACGAGGGTACGAGCAACATTCAGCTCCAGACGATTGCCAAGCTGGTGTCCGCCCAGTACAAATAAGCATCATGTATAGACTTGTTAATTTACCTATGATTTTGAATATCTTCTTGTCCATTTTTTGTACCATCTCTTGTCACAATAATAATGCCTTTATGCTCAACGCAAGAAGGTCCTCGGCTCTTTGTTGGTTTGCTTTTTTGTCGGAATGCATGGAGGGCTATGCCAGTGCTTCAGTACGAGAAGTCATCAGCTACATACATACTATGTCCTGAATTCGCATCTGTGCGTCAAATATATAACATTGCCGATTCATTTATAAAGCTTATCAAAAAAAATGCATATCTACCATCGAATGATGAAAACATCATCTAGAACTGAAGCTAAATATACTTTCTGTCCGCTCCCCATCATCTTGCATCCGAAGAATGACAGACTTCGTATGTACATAACCAGTCATAACTTTGTTTTGGTGTGGAATTTAAAGTAAATACAGGCTAAAAGGCAGGGTAAGACGGCTGAACGATGTTAGGCAAGTGCACGTCCCTCTATCTTCTAGAATCTTACTCAACGAAAAGCTCCTCCTCTTGCACTCCTCTTACATTCTACTTTGTGAGGTTTTGGATGTCGTATAAGGGGTTGCAGCATTTAGGCGTACAAACGACTATTGTTAAGATGTCTCATAATAACATAAGCACCTGCGATGCTCATCGCTTACGTACAAACTGGCGAGCCTTACCTTCAGCGGTTTCATCAATTCGTCGACCGATTTTATGAATCATATTTTCAGGAAAGGTTAGTAATACGGAAATCAGACGCCACAACGCGGCAGGAATAGTCTGTCCAAAGTGTCCTTGCCGTAAGTACTGGGGCTCAGTTACCTGACAGAAGTTACTCATACGTCCCTTATCTTGAAGTCCTACTGCCTGACTGCCTTCCCATTGGTCTACGTTCGTCTACTCACAGCCCTTAATCGGGGCCGACCAATCCTAATCATACGATTCGTGCTGACATGGCACCATCAAAGCTGCGGGTTATCGTCCCTAGCTAAATAACGTTACACCACCAGGGACCTAGTCGTCGCTACTCCAGCTAGTGGCACAGGCAGCTCACGAAATCCCTGCTGCCCTTCACGTCTCCCTGGGCAACCCCCGTAGTCATCGTATCTCCTATCACTAGTTACTTTTGGGCGTTGGCACAATCGATCGTAAGACCTAGGGAAACTGTGTGACTCTCTTACCCTGGCTAGCGACTTATGCTTCTTGACCGCGCTGTTGTAAGCAGAAATTCATACAGACAATATATCATAGCAGCAAGTAGTAGAAATAGCTTTTGCGTCTTTACATCTGGGTTAGTCTCCTCCTTGTCGTGGCTAAGACTCCTGAGTTTTACTGCTCACAAGCGTGTACATACAGGTCCCCGTGTATCGTAGGTCATTTTTCTATGCCATATCCTCCTTCCATCCGGTCATGATGTTACATATGCAATGCCATACGTAGCCGATGAGCCGCATACATATGTATGTACCCTATTTGCATATATCATATGCTCTACTGGCTCTCCAAGTTGCACTCGCCTTCCGTTCGCACGAACCCCCAGAAATGCGAAGTAAAACCTTGGGCGAAGCATCCACAACATGGACGAACGTACAAGCGAAATCTGTTGATACTTCCGCTATAGTACCCATTGCGGCTATTCATGAATATGTATATGTACGCCGTTCTCCTTTAGTGATCTCCCTTTCCATGCATTAGGCTTTCCATAAATCAGGGAGAGCCTTTCTCCTTTTTCTATCTGCCAGACCAATGCTCAAATAAAAAATCAATGGCGTTGTTCCAGCTAGAAAGTATGTAAGAAAGGGTCGCAGATTAAGTATTGTTGCATCAGCAAAATCCGTCATGCGCTTCGTCCTCGCATCAGCTGCTACTACCATCTTCTGCCTTTCCGCTGCAGTATTTGCTCGGCCCGTCATCGACCCAAATGCCCTTAAGTTTCTTGAGTCTGCAGCTGGCATTGACCCTGTTGCATCGAATTGTTATCCCGGCAGCGCTGCTCCGCCGCAGACTATCCCTCTAGAGGTCCCCGTACCTTACTGTGGTCTGACAATTTAAATAAACAGCCTTCCCTGGTTTCCGTGAAGGATATATCTATTTTGCGTAGTACCGTTTATTTCTAGAGCATGCTCATCAAAATGTATAAAGCGCTTGTAGATGCATCACCCATTAAGTCTGGACTCCAAAAATAAACTATACACAATCATAGATAGTGCGGCGTAATGGCACTTTCAGCGCGAGAATTACGGTTATTCTGTGGTTCTGTTTCCCTGAACATCTGACTTCTGATTGGCACTGCAGTTAGTTACCACGCGTTTTATATATAGTTTTCAGGCGGGAAAAATTAGACCGTTCAAAAAGTTGGTTCATGTTGACATAACTTAACATCACCAGCTCTCATGGACCCAGTGTATTGGCTTCTATATGTTAATTTCCTTCTTATTCGCGCAAATGATCTCGTACTTTAATTACTGGAGTTTCTGTAAATTAACAACTGAAGTTGGATATTATTTTCTCATACGATGTGTTCTGCTTTCATATATAAGTAAGTATATGAGGTCAGATGGCGTGCGATACACATATATTGCTCTTCCCCACCATTTGGTGTCACCAAATTTTATGACTATGGGCTTGCGAAAAATATACAGTAAGCGCTCGATAAGTCAATCAACCCCGTTGCAGCCCAAGGTGATCGACTTATCGAATGATCGAGTAATGGAATTGACCCTCCGACTTTAAAAACTGCGGGCGAATCTCCTTCCGTTTTACGTTATAATGCACATATACAGTACATCATGTCTATCATAGTTCATTTGACTACTGTCCATACAACTCTTTATCTCTTTCCCTTGTTTTCCATCAAGAAATGCAACAACCTACTAACCGCCAAAAGCTCACTATATGCCGCAAGCATAAGAGCACAACGCCTTTAATAGCCAGTGCTAACTTACTGAGCAGGCTAAAATGATTAATTCGGCTGACAAAGAGACCAAACCAGTCAACCATGTTACTATGCCTAAGGAAGAAAAAGGAAATATATGCAGATGGCTGGAAGCAAAGTACACACCTAATTCAAAGCAAACGCACAGCACAGATTTCCTCAAATAATCAATCGCCCGACATTTTATGGGCCTCTGCGCGGATTCTTATTGGCTGATCCTACCTCGATCGTTTGATGGAATGGTGATCGAGTATCGAATTATCGAGTTATCGAAATTATACTGCTTAGGCCTGGTCGATTGCAGCGACAGTGATCGAGTTAGGGAATTATCGAGTTATCGAGCGCTTACTGTATCATAAAATATGCATAATATGCTATGGGACAAGGCTCAAGCATGGTATGACTTGCTCCTCAGAGCGGAAGGCCACATTCCTGTCTACGACGCCGATTTTTTCGCTGAAGAAAGCATAAATAATGCTGCATCGATTAAAGCTAATTCCTTTTAACTTGACACTTTTCGGATATCTTTTATTTTATTTAGCGCCACGTTGAATTGCCTGAAACAGTGACACTGCATGGCCAATGTAATGGTATAGATGTCTGCCAAACTTTTTCCTCTAAAAGCAAACACTTGCTTTACTCAAGATCACGAACGCTATGTATGCATCTTAAAGTGCGCTTCCGCATCATGGGTCCATCCTCCTTTATTGCACGATGTTTGCGTAGTTGCAGCAGCTTCACTTACCCGGCTCTCCCGGTTTTCAAATTTGCTCGCCGCCTGACATGTTTCATTAGCAAAAGGTAGGTTGTGCACGTATGCAATATCGTTCTCCGGGAAGGGGCAAGTACGTAAATAAGTATCGCGTCGCCATATCTTGCGCGCTACGAAAGCAAAACGCTAATATATGCTTTTTTTCCCAAACCGGCACAATCATCAGCCAGGTTTTATAAAATTATAATGCTGATACAGTCATTCTGGGTAACTGGAGATCATAGTCCAAGAACACTTTGTCCTCTGTGGATTCTGACACTCTCTCTGTCCCCTCTAATGCGGGTCAACCCCGAACTTCTGCCAGTGTTGGGACCTCGCTTGGTACCCCTTACGCATTGTTCCTCCTGTAAGTATAATCGCCAATGGTGGCGCAATAGTAGCGATGTTTCTGACCTCACCAATGCTGCGAGAACTTCCACAAAGGAAACAGGCAGCGGTATTGCTGGTGGTGTACAATTTCTTGGGAACTACGCGCTCTGTAATTTTCACAAATACTCAAGCCTTTTGTCTGGTTCGTATCCATCATTTGTGATCCGCTATGAAATTTGTGAACTCGTACGAAATTCAGGTACAGCGCGGTTTGGGACCCAGTTATAATGATGCATGACAGGCAACAAACACAGAAAATAATCCTTGCATCGTTGCAACCATGTGTAATAGCCTGGATCATGCTATACGTCGATTCTTCTGAAATTTAGGCATCCGCCAGCACATACGCAGCGATCCCAATGGACTGTTTACTATCCCAGAGCAATGCGCCCATCCCTCCTATAACCCGTGTTCTTTCTATAATTCAACTAGTGGTTTAGGCGTTTGTACTACTGCTGGTGATTATCACGATGCCATTAGTCTATTGTCGCTGAAGCTTAGTCTCATCTCTACGCTCCTTGTGAGTCGCGGTAGATGTGTGATGAAATCTGGGCAATCATCCAGAAGGCGTACAACAAACAGAATGAGTTGTGTATAGCTTCCTTTCTCGCGTGTCTTTAGCTATCACACACACAGATATCGTAAGTATCTCGCCCTTATAATGAGTCTCCTTTTCTCCTGCCTTCCCAACTTTTCACATCGACAGGACGCAGATCTCTCCTTTTCGGTTAAAGGAGCGCGCAGATAAACAAATAAGCAGTATCGACTGGCCAAGGATATGTTCGGGACCGGGGAAAATAGGGAAGGAAAATACAATAAAAAGGTGCACGTCGCTCTCCCAGATTCTTCATTGCATAGGCAAAGCTATCATGCGCATCGCTCTCTTCTTACTTGCTACAGCCGTCTCTTGTCTTCCGGTGCCGTTTCCTGCTCAACCCGAGTTCAACCCTGCTCAGCTCTCCAGCTACTTCGGACAAACTAATGGATTCAACCCCATCGCCATGGCAAATTGTGTAACGGGTCCTACTGCTGCTGATCCGGCCAGCGCCATGGCCGTTCCTCCAGAGGTCCCATTGGTTGGCTGTCTGACGATATAAAAAATCAAACCCCTTCCCCGTTCCCGGGGATGACATTTATGCTTCCAACCACACAAAAAGTCTTGCCATGGGCTTATATCCATTAAGTCTGCTACCCAAAATAAACTACGCGCCAGCATCAACTACTGCAGAGTATTAGAGCTTGTAGCGTAATTAGATAATCTTTCCATTATTTGGGCTTTACCTGGGTGTCTGATGTTAACGACACTGCAGTCAACCACCGATCGCATTGTATATACGTCCGTTTTATAAGTACTTTCACATCTGTACGTTCCCACCTCTCGCCGAATGTCATAAAATTATTGCATATATATTACATCTGTTCGATGTGCATATTTGCTCTACAAATCCTGCTACATAGGAGCGGATTGCATTCTGGATATGTCGCTATTCTAATGAATAGCTAACAACTTGCGATCATTTGATTCAAAACGGATGAATGCAGAACTAGGTTTGAGCACGGGCGGCTTATTCCTCGGAATGGTGCTCCACATTATTAATAATCCAACTCTGCGCATTTCACGATAGCCCAGCCATCATCGTTGGGCGAAGCATGGAACTGGACCATATATCGACAGGTCACCACTTCAGCCGAGTTCCCAAGATCGACTTCCGAAATTCCCGGTTAAACAATCTTTAGGTTATCTTTCGCCTATAGTTACCTGACGACTGGACAGCCTGAACCAGCTAGCTAGCCTTGCCGCCGGATATGGTCTTGAATAGCTCTGGCCGCTTGACAAGAGGCTGGCCATGTTAGGCACATTTCATGGCGCGGTACCACGGCATGGCAGTCTTGGTAGCGACCTGGATAATCAGAGCGAGTGAGGAAGTCACCACGCCCGGGGCCAATGCAGAAAGCGCAGTTGGCATTAACTGAGAACCGAGCGGTTGTGCTCAGCTCAGTCCATGTTGCACGGTCACGCCCGCAGAATTTCTTATTATTCGATATCGACCCTGATCGTGGACGTGTCAAAGACACTACGGCATCCAATGCGCTCATCTACAAGCTGCCTCGTCTTATAGAGCATGTTGTGGATCGTGTCCAGAATAGTCAAACATAGTATCTGCCTGCGGGCCAGATACATGAGGAAGGTATTATTTAGCGTGTCTAAAAGAAAGAAACAGTGAATGTTCTTCTGGGTGCCACAAGAGAAAGCAAAAATGCGCGGAGGAGCGGACGCGCGGAGATGCTATTTAAACAGTGAAGAAGAGAAACAAAAGAGCATGACCCATTGCGGCATTCCAAACCGCACCATCCGAGTCATTGGAGAAGCCGATTACGCCATGAATGTTGCACAAGGAGGAGCAAGGTACAAAAAGACGTTGCAGTATTTCGACTTGCTGCTTTTGATAATGCGCGGGTGTAGGATAAGCTCATTATGCTGAGTGCATTTATGCCAGCCTGAGAGAATAGGATGATATGTAAATGGATATATACGAATTAGGCTGGGAATCAAAGCCAAGCATGGTGTGATGGAGAATGCGCAGGTAGAGAGAGAGAGACACTTATCTGATCCGACTTTTTTGAAGAGGTGTTTGATAAAAAAAAACCTAAATAATTCAAGCGGCATCCCTAATTGATTTCCCATTTCTCTCTCTCCCCTTCTTTTTTTATTGTCTACAGTAAACCTTTCCACTTCTGTCATGTCTCAAACACAGACCATTCCTGCCAACCATCCCGGCCTTGATGCTTTTCCGCTGCAGACGCCCGAAGAGCTGAAGCGTCAATGCCCTGCCTTTGCCGCAGGTTGCCCTTACGCCAAAGTCGACGAGGCTCATCCCCTTCCCGCAGGTGTTGCCGAATTGTCAAAATGGTACAACAAAACAAATGAGACACACACACACACGTATATATGTATTGAATCACTTTCTAACTCATTCACCTATTCCATTTTTTTTTAGCCCTGCTTTCCAAGAAGGTACCTTTTTTTTTCTATATCTATTTCATGCATAGGCACAGGATAACTCAACGTTTGTTTAGGTTGCCCCTTTTCAAACAAGAGCAAGGACGACATTACTGCCATGTTCAGTAACATTCCTTCAAGCCATCCGTCCATGAAAGGTACTGAGAACAATTTTGAAAAGAATAAGGTATCGTAACGCTTTATAGAGCTTCCGTCGACGCCTGAGGGTGCGATGCTCGTCCAGCTGCTCAACCAATTTTTACCTGATGATCAGCTGGAGAAGCTCTTCTCAGATGACGCAGACATTATCCTCGATGATCCTCAGCTCGCGGGCGCCATGCGTGAAGGCACCAAGGCTGCTCACAAAGCGGCTGAGAACAGTATCTTTACAAAGTAAGTACAGTGTTCTTGGGTATATGTACCAGTGTTCACTCCTTTTCCAGGCGTTTCCTCAAGGGCGAGATTAACCGTGACGAATACGGCCGATACATTACCTCGCTCTACTTCATCTACAGGTACATTTCTTATACGTGAGACCTTGATTTATTTTGTCAGCTGATGCATTCTATTTTTTTCCTTGTTCCTAGATCGATGGAGAGCCTATTGGACAAGTACAGGGATCATCCTGCTGTCAAGGTCATTTACTTCCCCGAAGATCTTCGTCGTGAGCAGGAACTGATTCAAGGTCAGTTGCTGTTTTTCCTATAAGAAAAGAAAGGAAGCAAACTCTTTACATGAACTCATGCATGAATTCTCTTTCCGGCTTGCATATGCAGATCTCGAGTTCTATTATGGAAAGAACAAGGTTGCACAGGTGACTGACCCTGCGACCATGACCCCAGCCGTGAAAGCCTATGTCAAGGCGATGGAAGATGCTTGCGCTGTCGATCCGGCGCTTCTTGTCGCGCACAGCTACTCCCGGTACCTGGGTGATTTGAGCGGTGGTCAGATCCTGGCCAAGCGCTTGAAGAAACATGTCTTGCAAATCTCAGAATCCGATGGTGCCTGGGACTCTGCCGAAGGTCTCAAATTTTATTATTTCAACAACATTGGCAACCAGAACGAGTTCAAGGCCTATTATCGTGAACGTCTCAATGTTGTGCCTGTAACCAAACGCACCCGAGGTAACCATAAAAAGAGTTTGATGTCACGTGGTACTAAATGTCTTCTTGCATAACCCACCAGATCTCGTGGTGACCGAAGCCATCAAGTCCTTCGAGCTTAACATTGCCTTGTTTGACGAGGTGCAGCGGTTATCCGAAGGCGGTCAGCTGGTGCCGACCAAAGGTGCCAAGAGCTCCTCGTCTCTGACGCAGTACGCACCCTATGCACTGGCTGCGACTGCCACCGCGGCCGTCGTGGGTGCGATTGTGTATCACCAGTACACCCGAAGATAAGGATGGAGTGCAAAAAGAGTGTAATAGTAGTTAATAGGGCTTTGCGAGATGAATTGAATAATATATATATGATATATACATGGGATACGTTTTAGATGGAAATGCAGAAAGGAACACTTTTTTCATTCTGTTATTTGCGTAGACCAAAATAGTAATAGATGCCAACGGCCGCGAGAGTGACGACGGCAGGCAAGAGATCGAGTTGAACGACGAAATAAACCCAAATGGTGGCGAGACCAGGGGCACGCATCATTTGCCCTAGTGAAGGCGAATGACGCAGGGTATACATGAGAAAAGAACCGACAAGAATGGAGCAAAGAGCCATCATGGTCTGTGTCAGCCTGGCTTCCTTGTGTCGGTTCGTGAGGTAAATGACAGGAAAGAGGGCTTGACATAAAATTTGATTTGATAAGTGTAAAATAGACGACATAATGTATGATCAATTTTCATTACCTGGCGCCGATCTCAACGCGCGTGTAAGCATGTCCAGATAACTCCATGGTTCACTGTACTGAACCTTAACAGTAATATCAAATGCACCGAGCAGAAAACCGAATGGGATGGTCATAAAGATGGCCTGCCACACGTATTGCGCGGTCGTGGTTTGCAATTCCGCTTCGCGTTTCTTGACCCGTTTCAAGAGACCCGATTGCCGTAATAGACGTTCTTTTTCTTCCTCAGAGATTGTGTCCTTTTTACTGGATTCTGGGATCTGCTGGATGAGCGGCTTGGATTTGGATGCATCTTTGGCCATGATTTTTACTCAAGGGAGGAGAAGGGGTTGGGTTTGTGAGGAAGCAGGCAATTAGGAACGAAGGTGGACCCTGGATTCAAACGGCGCTCACCAAACTCATCAGCGCATCATTCTCGTACCTTTTTTTTTTTCTTTACTTCTTTTTTCTTTTTCATCTCTTGTCCTCGTTCATTCACTGACTGACTGACAGACTGAAGGAGGCCGAGTGAGTATGAAGCGTGCCTGGAATGACAGAATGCTGATGGAACGAATAGAATGACTGAAAGTACAGGCACAACACCTCCTGTTCGCAAGGCGCGCGTGTCGTCCTTGGCCGCTGCTGGCGTATCAGCAACACCTACACCGGCCGCGCCTGCAAAGCGACCTACCAAGACACCCGTTGCGCGTACCACACCTACCGCCGGACGCACAACGACGACGGCCACGCGGCCTACGACGGCCTCGGCACGTACGACTGCTTCTTCTACTGCTACTGCCACTCCTCGTGCAACACCTTCGTCGACCCGACAACCTGCTCCCAAGTCAACCAGCTCGGCAGCACGTACAGCCACCGCAGCCACGCCTTCTGTGTCTCGCAATGCCAGCACGGTCAGGAAGGCAACACCTTCCACAACAGGTCCATCTACCCCGCTCACTCGTCGCGCCACCACAACCGCCAGTTCTGCTTCATCCACCACCCCGAAATCACCCACCAGTGCTGCATCGCCTACTGTATCTCGCCGATTGTCCACCCAATCGCCACCATCCCGGAGACCTTCCATGACACCCCGTCTGGCAGGCGCAACTGCATCACCTCGCTCGACTTCATCCACGCTTCAGCACACGGAGACCGTCGCTGAGCTGAAAGCACTCAAGGAAAAGGTAACAAGTCCGATCATAAAAAAAACTTTATTTTTTGACAACCATCCCCCTTCTTTTTTGTATTGATTTAGCATGAAGCGCTCAAAGCAAGCCTGGAAGAAAAGGAACAGCTCTTGGAAACCAAAGAAGCCGATCTCAGTCGCCTCGAGCAAAAGCTGCAGGAACTCGAAAAGTCCGTGCCTGAAACAGATCCAATCGAACCCTCAGAGAAGCCCGAATCCGCCCCCGAGACAGAGACCGCTCCGGAGTCGACCCCCGAGACGCCGTCAGCTGCCGAGGAGGAAACAGCACAGCTCCAGGCACGTTTGGCCGAGCTTGAGAAACGCCTCGAGGACCAGACTGCTGCGCATACTCTTCTGCAAACTCAGATCGACGAGGAAAAGGCGGGGCTGGTGCAGGCCCACGAGGCCGCCGAAGAGAAGTGGCGAGACCAGACCGAGCGCCTGCGCGAAAAGCTCGAAGCCGAGAAGGAGCAGGTCCGCGCTGAAGTCCGCGCCAAGGAGACCGAGATTGCCAAGTTGCGCCAGGATATGGATGCTCTCCGGGACGAGATCCAGGAGATGCACAAGTCACACCAAAGCCGTTTGACGAGCTTGACCCAGCAGATCAACCAGCAGCACGCGGACCAGATCGAGGCTCTCAAGGCTGATTATGACCAGCAATTGGCCCAGCTGCGAGCGGCCCAAGCGTCATCCGAAGAGAACAAGGAGGATACCAATAAGACGGAAGAGGAGCGCATTCAATTGCAAACCAAGATTGAGGTAACGCGTAGAGTCCACGGGGCTGGAGGTTGACTTTGGACGTAAACAAGCCTGCTCATTTTCTATTTCGTGTTCTGTGTATAGGAACTGGAATCCCACATCCTTGAAGTCAAAGCAGAGCATACCAAGGCGATCGGTGAATTCGAGACTCAGAAAGAGGCCGAGTTGGCTGCTCTCAAGACATCGCAGCAGCAGAGCGTAGACGAAATCACCGCCTCGCTCCGGGTATGTTAGGATCTTTCTTTTCGGTGTATGTTTATTGGATCGCATCTTATTTAATTTTCTACTTGGCCCTGGTTAGAATGAGATCGCCGCTTTGCAAAAGTCACACAATGCACGCGTGCAGGAAATCAACGAAGCACACAAACAGAAATTAGAAGAGGTCCGCCAGGCCGCCACCGAATCCAGCGTCGAAAAGACACGCGCGGAAGTCGAGGTATAGCTATAAGATGAGAGAGATGGCATGCGTATAGGTCCTAAGTTCTTCGATCTAGGCCACCTGCCGGCAGCAATTCGAGCAAGATCTCCAGGCCACGAACGAAAAGTACGAAACTGCATTGGCCGCACTGCGCGAAGAGAAGCAAGCCACAGCTGATGCCCTCTCTGCGCTGCGCGAAAGTAGCGAACAAGAACGCACCCGCCTGCAAGCGGATCTGGACCGTCATTTGCAAGACAAGGGCGCCGCCGAGACGACCTGGCAACAAAAGCTAGCGGACCTCGAGGCCGAGCACGCTGCCGCACTGGCAGCCGCCACCGCAAGCACGAAGCAAGAGCACGACGCGCTCCTGCAGAGTCTCAAGGATGAGCATGCCCAGGCAATCGAGGCCCTCCGACAGGAGCATGCACAACAGCTGGCGGATACCACGAGCGCACACACGCACACCGTCCGCGCCGAGACTGAGCGTCAGATGCGTGACGAGGCCGACACCAAGCTCAAGCAAGTGACGGCGAACCACCAGCAGGCGATGGAGCAGCTTCAGGCCCACCACGACGAGCGGCTGCAGCAGCTTGAGCAACAGTTGCAGGCGGCGCTGGATGAGCGTGCGCAAATCGAGGAACGCCACCAGCAGGAGCTGCAAAAGATGATCGGTGCCAAGGACGGTGGCCTGGAAGACATGAAGCGCGAGCTCGAGGCCGCGCTTCAGAACGCACATGCGGCTGACCTCGCACGGCTCGAGCAGGAGCATGCGGCTAAACTCAATGACGTCAAACTCGAAGTCGTACGCCAAAAGGACCAAGAGCGCGAGGCCTTGGCGGAGACGCACGCGGCAGAGCTTGCTGCGCTTCAGACCGGTCATGCTGCCGAGCTCGAGAAAGTGCAGGCGGCTCACAAGGAGGCCCTGGAGGCACACGCCAAGGTATGGAAAGAAAGAGAGAAAAAGTGAGGGAGGCAGGATGTTATCTGATCTTGTTATACAGACCCTGCAGACCGAGCATGATGACAAGCACAAGGCTCTGGCTGCCGAGCACGAAAAGGCATTGGCTGATCTGGAACAGGCCAATAAGGATCTTCAGGCTCAGCTTCAATCCCTTGAGGTAAGATAATAAGCCTAGAGGCAGCCTCGTCCGTGACAGAAGGCTAATTATTCTCTGCTCTCCCTTAGGAGCGTAACGCATCCGCCGCGAGTGAAACTGACGCCAAGCTAAACGCGCAGCTCGCCGAAGCCGAGGCGCGCAACAAGGAGCTGCAAGCCGCGCACCAGGCCGAGCTTGAGGCTCTTATGGCCCAGCACCGCGCGGAAGCCGACGGTAATGCAGGTGATCTCCTCGCGGCCGCGGAAGAACGCGCCACGCAGCTGCAAGCTGCTCACCAGGCCGAACTGGAGTCCCTCAAAGCGCAGCATCGGTCCGAGACCGAGGCTCTCGAACGCAGTCATGCCAATGCCCACGAAACCATCCGTGCGCAAGTCGAGGTAGGAGAAAAGAGGCGGAAAAAGGGAAAAGAAAAACTTTTTCTTCCTGGCGTCAATGCTAAGGAGCGATATACTAAAGCAACCGTTGCTGTGCTTTCGATAGACCACGCTCTCTGAGAGCTACGAAGCGCAGATCAAGACGCTCGTCGACCAACATCAGACGACAGTCCAGAAGCTCGAGGCCGAGCTCCAGGCCTTGCGTGCCGAGCACGACGCGCTCCAGACCCAATCCAAGGCCGCAGTTGCCGAGCTCGAAAAGAAGCATGCCGACACGCTGCAAGCCCTGCGCACGCAGCACGAGGAGGAGAAGCGCGCCCTGCAGGAGCAGGTGACGGCCGATGTCCAGACCAAAGTGGACAGCGCATGGACCCAGTTGACGGCTGACCACGCTGAGGAAAAGAAGCAGCAGGCGGCAGAGCATGCCCAAGCTGTGCTGGCCTTGGAGCAGGCCAAGGCAGACCTCCAAAAGCAGCTCGATGCATCCTTGGCTGAGAATGCCAAATTGCAGACGCAGTCCGAGGTAAATTCTTAAAGTGGGGATGGGCTGAAAAAAAAAGACCCAACATGAATTTTATTATTAGACGTTGCGTGCCGAGCAAGAAACACGGACCCTGGACGTGTCAGAAACCTCAAAGGAGGACAACGCGCGTGCGATGCAGGAACAAGCCGATGCGCACGCTGCCGCGCTCAAGCAGCAGGAGACGGCGGCGGAAGCACTCCGCGCTGAAAACGCGAAATTGATGCAAGAACTGCAGAGCCTGCGCCCGCTCCAAAGCAAAGAAGAGGAGCTGCGAACGCTCAAGATCTCATATGACAAGATGGTGAGCGCCAAGGACAAGGAGATTGAGGAAGTCGAAGAGCGCTTGATGGAGGCGCTCGCCAAGAACAACACCACGACGGCACCTGCCACACCAACACACCAGCAGCAGCAGCAACAAAAGGAAGACAACGGTCCTTCGGAGGAAGAGTGGCAGGCCAAGCTCCAAGCAATTGCGACGCAGCACCAAAAGGAACTCAAGGTCCTCCATGAGACACAACAAAAGATGCTGGACATCAAGGACCGCGAGCTTGAGGATTTTTCATACCGCCTTCGCACTGTCAAGAGCGCGCAGACCAAGGACTTTGGCGCGCAGCAGCAGAAATTAGCTGGCCTGGAAGAGAAGCTCGCTGAGCTGGAAGAAGAACTCAAGAGCAAGGCGCTCGAGATACGCTATCTTGAGAACGATGCTCAAGGCTACGAGGTAAGCAAGGGAAATGCATCCGAGTTGATCTGAGCGTCTAAACTCATCACGCACGCGTCATATAGACCAAGCTCAAGGAACAGACACTCCGGTTAGAACAACTGCATGAAGAGAACGAGCAGCTCAAGCGCGAGACCGAACAATTCCAGCATGAAAATACGCAAATGTTAAGGTAATTCTGGATAGACTATGCCGAAAAAGAGAAGGCTCATTTTCCCTCCCTGGTAGCATTATCGACCAGCTCCAAGGGAATTTGAGCGGCCTGCATTAGAAGGGGCGGACCGCATGGAATCCATGAATGAAACATGGAATAGATGCCATGGTAACCACCGCACCGTTGGACATTGGAAAGGCCGGGGTGCTTACCTGTTATATATATCTTTTTGAAGTAAATACTACTTTTTTTTTTCTTTTTTTCTCTGCCGCTTGTCAAAACATCATGGAACATGACAACCTGCGGACGCTGTCTCTTTCTAAATTAGGCATCCCCGAAGAATCGGATTCTTCGGCGATGACTGCTTGCATCCTTGTTTGTGCGTTTTTTTGCCCTGGATGGGAAAAAGAATAGGGGCGTGTGCGGCAGGTGATGTGGTGTATGTGGAGACTCGGTTTCATCAGCCTCAACTCTATTTTAATAAATACAAGGAGGTTGAACAAAAAGGGTCATATTGATTATATCTCAGCTGAAATAGCTGGATAGCGCCCCCATTGTCGCAGAGACTGACTATTTCCATGCGCCTTTTTTGCCGGAAGACTGAGAAATAGGGAATTTTTCGTAGAAAAAATAGGAAAAAGCCAATTTGGCCAAGAAATTGCCACCACGTGAGCCACGCCCAATCGCTATCTAGATTCGGTACTGTAAAACAAACAAAATTGAGGGGCGGAGCTCGCCCGTCCGTTGGAAAAGGCGGAAGGTCGTGCTGTTCTGGATGGCCAACTGTTTCTTTCACTTCCAGCGCCCTTTTTTTCCATTTTTACTATTTTTTTGTGTGGATGGTGGAATAAATGGATCATCTATTTCATTCTTATCCTTCTTCTCCTCTCCTGAATGGTTCACCATCAGCGACTACTACGGCGACAGTAACGGGAGCAACGCCGCCCGTGCCACTGAAGCGCACGCGGGCCAAACGCAGCTGTGACTTTTGTCGCAAGCGCAAGTCCCGTTGTGACGCTGATGCATCGATACCCTGTTCCAATTGCCGTGCTGTAAGGAGGTCTTTACCTATCTATCCCGAAATCAAGAGATGAAGAAAGAAGATTGCTCATATATAAGCTCTTCTTTGTACTTTAGTGGGGCTATACCTGTGAATTCCAGGCCGTGCGCAAAAAGCGAGGTCCGCCCAGTGTGTAAGTCTCATTTCAGTTGCAAGATATACACATGTGTGACCATTTCTTCTATACAGTTATGTAGATAACCTCGAGAAACGATGCAAGAAGATGGAAAAGCTCCTCATGTATATAACTAAGCTCTCCATCAAGGACCTTGAGCAAACCGACTTTCAGTATCACGCAAAACTGAACGCCAATAAATCCACAACGACGACTACGACTACCACCACCTCCACTACCCCAGCATCCACCGCTGCAGCAGCGGCAGCAGTAGCAGCACAAAGAGAGGCGTCCCCGTTTGATTCCTCGGATTCATCCTCGGACGACGACGACGACGAATACGATGATGATGATTTTGACCCCACCGCCACAAGTCATGACGGTCTCGACGTCCGCGACTACGACGGTCTCCGCTACAGCGGTCAATCCGCCGGTTTGCCATTAGTCGACGAAAGCATGTTTCAGTCCAAGTCGTACCTGCCGTGGCCAGGCCGCGACGATGTTGTCTTGAAAATGATGGCGCAGGACGAAGTCATGATCGTCAAGACGTCGTCGGGTAAAAAGGGCGACACGAGGCATCTGGATGTCGGCCTGTCGATGCGCACGGCATTGTTGGAACGGCCGCTCTCGCCTCCCGCACGTCGATCGAACCTGCCACTCAAGGCATCGCAGGCCTTATCGGACGAAATGGTGGATTTGTAAGTAGTCATGCCAGTCTTTCTATTGATATTATAACATGTACGACATTTAACCCTATTCTCCCTTTTTCTTTTCCCGTATACAGGTATTTTACGCACCTGCACGCTCTCTTGCCCATCCTGAACAAAACCCGGTTTGTGACGCAGTACCGGCAACGCAAAGCCCCGCGCGTCCTGGTATACGCCGTCTTGGCTCTCGCGCTGCGTGCCGCTAATACACGCGCATGGCCTATCAAGCACACCGTGGACAACCTGGACGCGCTCGCGAACCATTATTTCGCTAAAGTCATGAAGAGCCTGCGCGACGCAACGGTGCGCTCGCGGCTGTGCCACGTTCAGGCCGCGCTGCTCATGACGTTGTACCTCGACATGGACGAAGGCGATGTAGAAGCCGTGCAGTGGTTCACGCTCGGCAAGGCGATCCGGATGGCTCAGGATCTTGGGCTTCATCACTCGTGCGCGCACTGGAAATTGCCGCGCTCCGAGGTTGAGACGCGCCATCGGGTGTTTTATGCTTGCTACGTGCTGGACCGCTGGACGGGTGCGCGCGCGGGCAAACCGCTGACAATTTTGGATCGTGATTTCAATACGCCGATGCCATCGGCAGTCGAGATCACCGATGAGGATAAAGAAGCAGAAGGACAGCATGAAACCAAAAAGGAAAAGCCGTACGCGACGTTCTTGCTCATGATAAAGCTCAGTGAGATCCTCGGCCGTCTGCTGAAGGCCATGTATGCGCCGAACTCGAAAAATTCCAACCACAGCGCCGGTCTAGACGATCCTACGATTCGGACCGTGTTTGAGCAGCGGCTCAAGAATTGGATGACGTCTTTTGAGGAGCACGCGCTCATGCCGTCTCACAAAGGTCATCTTCTCGTTTTGTACAATACTGTGCTCCTCCTCTTGCATCGCCCTTTTATTCGCCTCTCACCGCAGCAGTACCCTGGCCTGGCGTCCATTATTGAAGACGCCCGTACTCAATGCACAGGCGCAGCCACGGCCATCCTGGACACCGTGCGAACCGAAGACATGAGCAGCCTTCTAGTCTGGCCGACCTGCTTTGTTTATTCTCTCTACCAGGCCACGCTCATCATGCTATCGAACGTGCTGCAACAACGCACAGACGCGCCGCTTCCGGCGCTGCAAAATGCCATCGCCCTTTTACAGTCTTACAAGGATGTCTGCTCTGCCCCGCGGGCTATCGAGATCATCCAGATGCTGATGATCGTTAGCCAAATTCCGCTTTCACACTCGGACGGACCCCGTCGTCCATTATTGCAGCATCAGCAACAACAGCATCACCTGTATCCATACCAGCACCTGCATCCTTTGGCCGAGGCGTCATCGCAGACGATGCCAGCCGTGCCGACCGTACATAAGGACATGCAGTACCCGAAGTCAAATCATATTTTTGAACGGATGATCAATTGTAGCGTTGTCGGTGGCATCACGCCCGATATTCGACCTGACGTCGAGTCGGCCATGGCGCGCCAACCAACCGACTATTTTTTGCCCCCTCCCGACATCCCGCTTGGCCTCGACACACCTCTCTGCCCCGAATACGTAGATGGCTTTGACGCTCCACGCACCCAATATGATGTTCATCCTCTCCCACCTTCGTTTGCCATGGCATCGACATCATCCGCATCTCCTAGTATGTCTTCCCATGACTTCGTCTTTTCGCACGGCATTTCCCCCTCTCCTCAGCCACTGCAACCGCCTACACACGCCGTCCAGCCTCTCCATCCTCCCACCTCTGCTTCTCAAACTTACTTGTCCAACCACTGGCAGTGGAACATGTGGCATTAGTGTACGTTAGCTAATCTCAGGGTAACCGCCACGTGCCTCACCATGTTTGGCTTACTGAGTTGTACTTGGCATGCTTTTGAAAACCAATATTATTTCGTGTCTATCTCACTATGCACCTATTCAGAAGGTTGCCATCTGTTCTATCTAGTACAAAGATACAACGCATGCTTACCGCCCAACATATCCATCCCACATATTCAATATTACATGCACTATTCAATGTATGGAGCTATTTATAATTCTGAAAGTATATCGTTTTTCTTCTTAGTCCGCCCTTGATTCATTAGGCAATCTGACTTCCAAGAAAGTACCCTATGTCCTCCTCAAAGATGCTGCTCCTTTCGACCGAAATGATGCCGTCAGGTTCTGTCTTGATGACTTTCGCTCATGGACATTCAACAAGGAGCGTCTGAATGCTACTAAGGGATAGTATACAATATGGGAACATCTAACTCGGTGCTTTTTACAGGCGCATTTCGGTGAAGCGGTCCTCGTCATTGAAAAGTTTGCAGAAGATCCTTGAGAGATATTCGGCGATATGTCGCGTACCTCTTTTCTGGCGCTTAATGCTTACTCCACATGCATCCTGGTTTGTATTTTGCTCGGCGACAAAGTAGAAAGGGGAAACTGTATATGTTTAATTTAGTCTCACCTTCTTTTGTCACCAATACCTGCCCTTATCATCTAAATTGTTATTACTTACGAACGAAATATAGAAAGAATCTTAACATACAGTGCTCGCGATAATGCTCAAGCTTCTGCTTCAGATGAAGGCGTGCTTTGCTTGTAGTGGACTCAGGAGAGCTCGCCGATATCGAATGGGTGCGTCAAAAGCGCCCTCTTTCACTTACGAGTTCCATGATGATAACAAAGAATTTAGCAATCGAACAGGAACTTGCATTAATGATAAAAGCACTCCGGCGCTCCGTCCATTGCGACAACCCTTCTTTCGATCCGCCTCCGCAATCACATCCAAGTTGTATTCTAATTGCTACGCCCCGTGCCAAGAAATTATATCCAGCACCGTTGTTCCAGCTGCAGAGATGAAGTGTGCGGAGAACCACCGACTTCGCAACATCTGCGGGAAGTTCTTGCTGTGAACGTCGATAAGACGAGGATGGGCAGAAAAATAAGACTGCGCCGAGATGACGAGTTTGAAGACGCATCTGACCCCGGTACCAAAAGGCACTTCGGGTGCACCAGCTGTCAAGTGCAATGCGCAGCCCCGGCTGAATAGGTTGAGCACATCGCAACACATATCACACCACAGTCAGAGGAAGTGAGGCCACAGAAGAATGACTTGCTTTAACCCGAAATCTTTTGTGTGTCAAAGCGACATCGCCTTGCAGGCTCATGGTGGTACCGGTGAAGGTACGCCTGCTGAAGCTGATTTATTGGCGTCGCAAAGCTCTCTAGCACAGACAGACGTGCCTAGAGGCGCTGAACTGCTCTCTGATATCAGGGAGCCGGGCGATGACGATCATTTCGTCATAGAGGACGAAATATCTCGCTGCGCTTCTTTGCCTTTCAGCAGCACGTACTCGAGGGGCTAAAACCGTCTCACCTCCGTCATCTTCTTTAAGTAGAGTCTCCCACTTATACGCTGTGCTTACATGAAAACTTTTTTCGTGATCGATAGGGCGCTTTCCTCGATTCTGCTGGTGAAGGAGAACACAAGTCATGACGACATGCAAAGACCTGCTGCCGCAAGCGACCATTGACAGTATTATGTAGGAGCGGCACCAGAGATGGGGATTGAGCATAGAGTTCCCGCCGGCTGTCATTACGGAGCTTTTGCAGAAAGCCCGTATAAGAATACGAAATGTCAACGTAAATATCAATTAATTACTCAATGCTCTCACCTGTGTAGCTTTTGAAGGGAGATCCGGGGCAGAAGGCTGCGATCAATTTTTTTTTTTCACAGAAGATTCTCCATACCTTGGATCATTTGGATCTCAAAGTCCTGCGAGCCTTTGAGGAAGCGTGAAGCAATTTAGGATATCCTGGTTAGGAAATTAATCGTCCGCGCTCATTTTTAACCAGTTTCTTATTACTTCCCTCGGAGCCAACCATAAGCCAACTAACGGAAGGCGAACTGATCACCAGATATCTCTCGCCCGTCTTCCGCGACCTTTTTGATGACGTGGACACCGCAATGCGCATGTAAGCTGCATCGAGCTAGGCATTCCCTTATTGAATGCTTTTCAATAAGCACCTGGGCGCGGGGTGGAATGATTTCAAGAAAACGAAACGGCGCCTTTAGGGAGCAGATTGGATATCTGAAAGTTCAAAATCCTCAAGAGGCAGGCAATCACAATGCCTGTAATAATGACCTGCTTGAGCTTGGGATGCTATGCAAACAAGCTATCGAAGACGACAATTTGCGCACTTGTCTGGCGATCCATGCCGTCGGTAAGCGTCAGATGAACGATTTAATGCATAAGTGAATATGCGAGTCTAATGATTTCTTTTTGCTTTAGGCTTCTTGGTCCATTTTTATCTGATGGAACCACAGGCTGACGGCCTGTATCTTCTTACCGAAGTCGTACACCTGTACTTTCCGCGTTCTGTCGAAGACCTGCTTGAAATTGTTAACTCTGCGAACAAACTCAAAGATGTCCTGCGTGTCTTCGAGACCAGGGGTATTGTCGATGTCAACGGCAGGGACAGAGTGAAGAGAAATACGCCAGCAGTCGCCGATTTGGAAGCGGTCACCGTAAAGTCCCAGTGACCGCAAGAGGAAAATCATATACGCTTGACGCTAATTTGTTGCAAATATACATTACCTAATACAAGGCCTCGAAATTCTGATCACATGGGACACATACATCAAATGCTAAGCATGTTGAGCAGACTATATGTCGGCCACCCATTAATTAATGAGATGGACACTAAGTCATTTTACTTCAAAGGGCATGTCAAGGATTGTAAACGAAACAAAAATGATGAGGCACATGCTACAAAGACTTTACAATAGCTAACGTGCGCTGGTACTACATGCTCCACTCCCAGTGACTGGAGAGGCGATATTGAACAGCAGATGCTACTGGATAGAGATGTTAGGCAGTATGTGGAAGTTATTCAGCGGTTGAAGAGAGGAAGAGACGCCTTATGGAAAAGCGGCATGGGTAAGGCATACCAGGAGATGCGGAAGACATGGACACCATGGAAAAGGAAGCTGGGAGACGGTGGTCCATCGTACTGTGTTCACGGGGCGCCGAATCCGTCTTTGTATTGGATGCAAAAAGGAGGACGCGTCAAGGTCGAGCCGAACATCGGGAAGAAATAGAAACGTAGATGAACGCGCGCTGAGAACTGCGCCTGACTAAAAAATTCAATGTCGTGCTGACCAAAGTTGTGCACAGCAGCAGAGGCTGCCAGAGCCCACAATATCCAGATTAAAAGCGCACAGCGCTGATGCAAGCTACTAAACGCAACTGGCGGGTTAGATGCTCCCGAAGAAAGGTGAATGGTAAAAAGCTGATTGGGCTGAATGCAGTGCTTGGTGACGATCACAGATCCTATGACATTGGTTTCATATTTTGAAAAGCCAATAACATGCGTGGCTGACGTTGCGGATGCGCTCGCAGAGACGTTTGACAGGCTGGCTTTCAGAAAACGCTTGTGCACAAGTTCATGACCACGGAGTGCAGGCTATCCTTGCCGGAAAGTAGGCAATCGTCGACACCAAACCGATGAGAACAAAGACGCATATAATCCTTGGAGCTGTCTGCGCGAATTCAGGCTAGCATCCGGAAGCCACCCGCAAAAGAACCAGCAGCCCAGAAAAGACCGTAGACTTGACACAGGAGGAACGAAATTGATTGGTCAGGCGGCACACGCACCGAGCACTATTTGTCTTCCAGTTATGGACGGGCCTGTAGAGTTATCAAATCTATTATTTTGTCATGGACAACACGCCGATACATCAGTCCATTGAAACGGAGAAAGTTATTACGGGCCGTGGACACCGGTGTGTATACCTCCCCGCGCCAATCCCCCCCGGGCGGCCGCCGCGGTGTTCCCCTGAGTTCAACCTTATTGAGCAATGTTGCTCTGCCGTCAAGAGCAAAGTGGCCGGCAAGAGCTAAAAAGCGAAGAGAATTTGTCGGAACGCATCAAGGAAGCCTGCAATTCGATGCCAAAAGATCACCTGTAGGGCTTCGTCCGTCATTCTCATAGACGTATAGAATGATTGTTTGAATGGAGGACCATATAGACCTGTCTAACACGGCATTAAAAAGAGAAGCGCGCCTTCGTGGTTAGAACGATACTGAATTTGTGGTCAGGCACACTGTGAGCGAGATTCATGCTCAGATTCAGTGACACTGAGGGTCAAATCGAGCGACACTCCAAATTTTATTGTGGGGCACTGTGAATTTGTTTAGCCGCACTGGACTCCGGAAGGAGTGTACTGTATAGTCCAAGTGGGGCGACGTCTACCGCTGGACATATCAATTACATCCAGAAGTCCAATGTTCTCTGGAAGTTGAGCATTTTTTCGATAGTGTCACCGCGTATTCCGGTCAATAGTCTGCCGACATTTTATCAGACTGTAAACATACTCTATCCATCATGTATGACCGATAGATCAGGTCCATTTTATGTCGACATCGTCATAGAGACATCTCCAATCTGGCCTATACACGCAGTGTCGTGATCAATATAGAGAAAAGTTGTACAAGAATGCTTGTTTAGGACGCAATAGGTGTTAAATTCAAATCTATCTCTATTTCGTAAGGATGCATCCCCGGGAGGGGGATGTGGACGACATATCACGAGGGTTTGGCCAGATCAATACTTTTTGAAAAAAGCACAGAGCTCTGCCATTGAGAGCATCTGAAAAAATAATTTGAAGCGGCGCTACAGGTCGCGGCATATTGAAAGATTGAATGACGCCCTATCTGTTCTTTTCCCCTTTATAACCCTGGATAACAAGCCGTTTATCCTCTTTCTTCTCCCTCTTATTCTTCTCTTCTGTTCTTCGATTCTCAATATGTTTCATCGTCGACCTTTTTTTTTTACCAAGTCGTTTCGTCTGGATCCGAGCTGGAGAAGGTCTGCCAAGTACCCGCCAAAGACAATGGTCTTGCCATCTCGACTCGCGGCGGCAACAAAGTTTAGAGTTGTATATCAATGCCTTACTTCTGGTGAATTCCGCAGAACAGCAGCCATGGTCTACCAAGTTAGACAGTTAAGGTCAATAGCGACACCAAGCGTAGCAAATATCCGTATGGAATCACTATGTGCCATGACACGGTCCAGAAGGAGGGGATTGTCAAGGATGTTGTCAACATGCCAGACTTTCTGCAAGTTGAACACGCTTTTACAAACAAAAAGTCAGGTACCTCGTCGAGTTCCCATTCGTGGTCGAGGTGACCCAGATCGAATGCGTTCCCTTGCAACCACGCGGAGACCGGCCAAAAACTTTTGGCCTGCGAACGTCCAGCTCAAATCCATCGTGGTACGACATCCAGGTAAGTTAATATAAACAGTAGGAAGCGAGAGAAAGAAAGAAAAAGAATGGAAGGAGGCGGATTAGAAAAGAATGAAAGATAAAGGGAGACCGACTGATGGAACATGATACTGAACAGGACGACCATGGTGACAGGTCCACTGCGAAGATCATCAGAAGCATTTCGAAGGCAATTTACACTTGGGACCCGGTCAACGAGCGCTATGGATAATTGACGACATCGGGGCCCCGGAGATGACCCAGAAAGGCTTAATATGTAGATACAGTGTTTCCCGTTTGAAGATCTAAGTCTTGGGGGAACAAAATACAGATTTTCAGTTTCCGAAATCCAACTCTTGGGACTTTCGTAAACTTTTTGGTTGGCTAATAAAGCTTTAGGCCGACCAATTCAATTTTTAGTACGTCAAAATACGGTTTTTTATTATCCAAAAATACATTTTCAAAGTATGCGATCCGGAGAACCTCGTTCAGCCAATCCAATTTTTGGTCAGTCAAAATACAGTTTTCATTATTCAGGAATACAGTTTCCAAGTGATGCGGTTCAGGATTAGACAAAGGATGGTAGCGAGAAATGTAGTATATTTAAAGATGCTTCATGTCAAGGCAGCTACCAAAAAACTTCTGAGAGTGGCGGATCCAACCTTGACAGTTTTTCGCGGTGACAGACCGTGCTGCTTCTTCAATACGGTCGATGAGATTGTCTTTGCTTTTCAGCGGATTCTTCCGCACCTCCGCCTTAATCTTAGCCCAGCACTCTTCGATGGGATTGAGGAAGGGGGAGTATGGTGGCAAAAACAGAGGGGTGATGATGTTTCTCTATCGTCGCAATAACATCCGACGTTTTGTGGATAGAGGCATTATCCATCACGAAGTACATGTTCTGCATGCCATGCTCGTTCAGGACTTTCGCCACATGCTCCACAAACAGCTGGAAGTGGGAAGAGGTCGTACCATGGGGGAGACCAGATTTCTTCCCACTGGCAACCTTGCGTTTCTTTTGCTCGCGTCGCTCGGGAACTTGCTGCGAAAGGGCGATGATGCCATGCCGGGAGATACAGCCGAGGATGCTTAAGTTGGCGCCCTGGCTTGTTGGCACCGTCACATTCGCAGGCGTTCCTTTCTTTGACCATGCCACTGGACGCACCATGGTCTTCAGAAAGCCGCTTTCGTCGATGAAGACACATTTCCGTCGATAGTCAATGTCTTGCTCGACTAGGCGCTCAACGAACTGTCTGCGCTGCTCTCGGGTATCTTCCGAGTTCCGAGCCTCCGCTTGTGGTCTAGTCCGAGTGAGGGCGAACGATAGCTTCTCGGTGAGGTGACGGTGAACCGACGAATCACTGATCGAGAAGCCCTCGAACTCCTTGCAGAGCTCAGCTGTAGCATCCTTTATACAGCAAGTAGGATGTTGCTCCACATAGTTCTCAAGAAACTGAGAGTGCTGCTCGGTAAGCTTGCGGTTATTGCCTTTAGGGCGGACCTCAGAGACAGGGACATAACCGGGCAGGACTCTCATACCATTCTCCACCCACTGTTTATGCAGCTTGTAAGCTGAGGCTTAGCTGATACCAGCCCTGGCAACAGCGCGAGCAATTTTTGGCTCCTCGTTCTGCACCAAGGCAATGAACTGCGCTACTTGCCTGGGCTTGTACTTCGTCAGAGTCCAGATTAACTCTGGCTGATGTATTAAGCCCAGGTCACGCTCCTCCATGGAGATCTCAGGAATCTCAGGGGTTTCATTCTCCTCCTCATCCGACATGGAATCGTCAGAGAGATGCTCCAGCTGACGCAAGTTCTTGACAGTAGTCCCCTCGGAGTCGCTGTCGGGCCCATCGCGGAAGTAATCGCCGGAAGGATGGTAGTGAAAAAAGTCGTCTGCATGTTCGAAGTAAAAATCAAAGGAATATAATCACGTAACGTTCGTTTCCGACTCCATAAAGGACCGGCCTCGAGCCAAACTTATCTTAAACATCCACATACGCAATACGCAAACATCGGTATGCGGTTTATCCTACACTCTCCTTGGACGCCATGTCCCATTCGATACTATATCTTTACAGTTGGACATCGATAATGAGCCGGATCACTTGGAAACTGTATTCCTGAATAATGAAAACTGTATTTTGACTGACCAAAAATTGGATTGGCTGAACGAGGTTCTCCGGATCGCATACTTGAAAATGTATTTTTGGATAATAAAAAACCGTATTTTGACGTACTAAAAATTGAATTGGTCAGCCTAAAGCTTTATTAGCCAACCAAAAAGTTTACGAAAGTCCCAAGAGTTGGATTGCAGAAACTGAAAATCTGTATTTTGTTCTTTGTTCCCCCAAGACTTAGATTTTCAAACGGGAAACACTGTATATCAAATACACGCTGAACATTGGAGAAGTCGAGCGACTGCTGACTTGAACGGAAACCCAATGAATAGTCAGCGGTCTCTCACATGTGATATATCATCGCTAGTCTAACCGAGGGCTCCAATACATCCAAAATAATATGAGAGCGAGAAGCACCCTTTTTCCTCATCAAGTTGATCACGGAGTACAAATTTTTCTTTCCGTGGTATAATATATTAGCAAGAGTCCGACAACGCTGTGCTTCCTATTCGGTTGCTGCTTTGGATTGGTCAAAGCTTAATAGGGTGATACTGTGGAGGAACATGAACACGAGTATTAGCCCGACAGCGCAAAAGCAAGTTAGAGCCTGACGGTAAGACGGCGATGTAGGAGGATACAGCGCAACGCAGGAGGACACAGCGCTTGAATCTTTACACGAGAAAGGTAATTCGGTACAGTGAATCTCCCTCCCCCCCACATGTCATGCATCGTGGAGCGCTGCTGATGTTCTTGGAAGATATCCTGGAATTTGTTAGCACTAAATTCAACAGACGTGTTTCAGATCACCGATGGCGACCGAGACGAACCGTACGAACATCCTGATAGACAAATAGATTGCCAGAACCCAACATTTGCTCGCGCAGTGGACTTTTTTCCTTCAGACTACCATGGGCACCGTCCCGCTTATCACATCCGCATCCGCCGTTGCCAAAAGCCGGAGAAAGAGACCATCGGCCAGATCAGATTGTACGAGAAAATAACGCGCCAGGAACTGTGACAACCACTGGTCACCTTTCAGGGCAGCGTCCTGCAGACATCTAAGGACTCCTATGTAGGCTTGCGATAGCAAGATGCTAGTAATCATGAGATCATGTAAAAAAAAAGCTAGCCTACGACAGGCTTCGCTTCGTCCGGTCGCGGGACTCCGAAGTACGTTCGGGTTGTGAGAAAGTCCCGTACCTTGCGGTTTCCGGCCATGACAACATGCACTTGGCCTTCGGACCTGCCTCGTCGTAGACTATCTGAGGTCAGATCTTCACACGCCTTTTCGCACCCTATGCAAATACAGATTCGACGCTTCATAGACACAGCATGATCACCATCGTCTTTCGGCTTTCTTTTTCATGGCGTTGATGTCTTCTGCATCACCTAGTATGCCTTCCCATTATCTCGCTTTTCCTCTGCTCAACCACTGTAGTCGCTTTCACATATTGCGTAACATCTTCATCCAGCAACCTCTGCTGTCCAATATCGCCTCTCCAGTCACTGGGAATGGAGCATATAGTACCACCGCACGCTAGCTATTATAAAGTCTTTGTAGCATGTGCCTGTCTTTGTAGCATGTGCCTCATCGTTTTTGCTTCGTTTATAATACTTGATGTGCCCTTTGAAGTGATATCACTTCATGCTCATTTCATTGATTAACGGGCAGCCGATATAGTCTGCTCTCGTGCTTAGCATTTAACATATCTGTCTCATATAGTCAGAATTACGAGGTACTGTATTAGGCAATGTATATTTGCAACAAATTATGGTCAACGGTATATGTTTTCCCTCTTGCAGTCACTTGGTGGGTACAGTGACCGCCTTTACATCCGCGATTGCAGGTGTCATTTTGTTCACCCTGTCCTCGCCGTTGGCATCGACGATGCACTTCGTCTTGGATACATGTCTTTGAACTTGTTCGCCGAGGTAACAAACTCAAGCAGGTCCTCGGTGGAGCGGGGGAAGTGCAGGTGCGCGATATCATTAAGGAGATACAAGTCGTCGGCCGGCGGTTCCATTTGGTAAAAATGGACCACAAAACCTAAAGAAAAAAGAAAGCTGTAGATTCATCGATCACGCCTTAAATAAGTGCATCCGGCGCTTACCGACAACATGTATCGCCAAAGAAGAGCGTAATTTGTACTTTTCGACGGCTTGCATGCAGAACCGGCCAAGCCGGAGCAGATCATTGTTATAGGCCTTGTAATTACCTGACTCTTGAGGGGATTTGACCTCCGAGTACCCAATATCTTCCTCGAAGACTATTCCTTCTCAGCGAAATTATGCCGTCTGGCTGTGTTTTAACGCCTTTTGCTCCTGGGGCTTCGACAGCGAGGTTTCCGGTGCTGTTAAGGAATGGTGATCAATATGGGAGCATTTTGCAATGGAGCTTACATTGTCCACGTCATCAAAAAGCTCGCGGAAGGTTGGTGAGAGATATTCGGACATCAGTTCGCCTTCCGTTATATGGCTTATTGTGGGCTCCGGAGGAAGCGACGAGAAACTGCCCAAATGAATGACGGCGATTAGTTTCTCGCCAGGATATCCTCATCGAAAATGAGCTCTCAAAAGTTCTTATGCTCGCCGAAAGGCCGACAGAATTTTACGATCCAAATGATTTGACGTGTCAACAGTTTTCCCTGAAATAACTCGCAGCCTTCTGCCCCGGATCTTCCTTTAAAAGCTACACAGGTGAGAGCATTGAGTAATTAATTGATATTTACGTTGACCTTTCGTATTCTTACACGGGCTTTCTGCAAAAGCTCCGTAATGACAGCCGGCGGGAACTCTATGCTCAATCCCCATCTCTGGTGCCGCTCCTTCATGATACTGTCAATGGTCGCTTGCGGCAGCAGGTCTTTGCATGTCGTCATGACTTGTGTTCTCCTTCACCAGCAGAATCGAGGAAAGCGCCCTATCGATCACGAAAAATAAGCACAGCGTACAAGTGGGAGACTCGACTTACAGAAGATGACGGAGGTGAGACTCTGTGGTCAAGCTATGCGGTTTCAGCCCCTCGAGCACGCGCTTTGAAAAGCAAAGAAGCGCAGCGAGATATTTTCGTCTCCTATTACGAAATAGCCGCTGGCCCTCGGCTGGTGTATGTCGAACGTTGTCTGGTAGTATACGACAGAATGGGAATGGGCTGCGGGCGTGTCGAGACTAAGTGTCTGCATCGAGAACATGGATGAAGAAAGCAATAGCGGGAGTGCTCCTTTTATACGTAAGCGGATTAATTGATCCGGTACTGTCTCAAAAAGGAAGGAAGTTTGCGAGTGAAGCACGTCAGGTGCTTCTTAGATCGCTGTTTATGGATCTCTGTGGAGCAGCGACGCGCTCTAGGTACAGACGCTATTTATCTTTGTTGGGTAACGTTACATTAGGAGGGGAGACAGTATACAGATTGGAAGTATGCCCATGTACAAGAGGATGGAATAGATGAAAGCTCTAGCTCCTTAGCTGATGTCGAAGTGCTAATTCCAAATCGCCTGTGGTGTCAAAGGCACCGCCGTCGATATTATCTCAGGTTGCGCCGCGGGGCAGTTCCTTCCAGATATCGAAGGACACAAAGAATGTCATCAACGATGAGCATGACCTTGTGGCCGAGTTTAGTTGTCAATACGGCGTGTGCCCGAGCATGCGTCTTATCGCTTGCAGCAGCACGTGGACGCCGTCAATGGTCAATGGCAGCACGTGATGCATATGGGAAGCTGTCAACTCGTCCTATCGTGTTCTTAATGGGGTTGTCGTACGCGGAAGCGATTCTTATTGGCTTGAGTCGAGGCAGGTTTCCTAGAACGGGTCATTTACGTGTTCAATAAGAACATAGACAAGGAAGGCACGACGACGTCTAACGTCCTCCGGTGATTGCTCGACGTCAGCGTATATCATATCCAACTACTAGTTTTCTTTGGGCTGCGCATTTGATAGGGCGGTGATCTCCTTATTAATGTAGTGGCCGACATTCAAGGTGCTATCCTGTTTCCCCTCCGACTGTTTTGTTTGCATATCATATGAAGACTTCCTTGTTGAATCTCGTCATGCATACAACGAATAAAAGAGGCAGTAATTGGTCCATTCGTTGCGAATGAACAAGCTCGCTTTGTCAAACAGTGCATGCCAAAATTTGAGTCAAGCCCTTTAGCCTTACCGTGGCGGCTGTATATCGAGGTCTTCTTCTAACTGTGCGTATATGCTATTCTTTTTATGCGCGGTAAAAGCGTGAATGAGGAGGACATGTATAAATCTTTTTCCCGTTAAGGAGAGAGGTGACATGATCTGTTTCTTGAGCAGTGATGAACCAAAAAGCTTCCTATGTCAGAGTATGTTGATACACCGTAGAACAAAGAAATAGAGAATTACTACGCCCACCCCCTTTTTTCAGCTCGCCCACCCCCTTTTCTCTGGTGATTTTAGTATTTGTCTTTTTCATAATGAAAATTCTCCAATCAAAAACTGTAATAGCTGAACAATATTCATTCTCTATGTAGCGAATTTCGACGCATATGCGACATGGTTTCTTTTCAAATGTCTATGGCGCATATAAAGGCAACTTCAAGCTCTACATAATTTGTATATGTCGCTATGAAGGCGAGGACGGAATGGTGATGGGCTCCTTTTGGCTGGGAGTTCTGGATGCGACGGCGAGAGCCTGCGTACTTCCACCTCTTGGGGAATTCGTACTCACCTAACATTTTTGTGGCATCATGATAGTAAGATATTTTTGGCGGCCAGTTGAATGTTTTTGCCTGCCGAGGTTACAACCCCAGCTGCTTTATATGACTTCCCATACATGCATATATGTATTTTACACGTATAACCAGTGAAAAGTTTACATTTGTTTACATTATTGGGATTACGAACATGGGCTCATGCGATATGTCGCACGCGTATCTTTCTAAAGCGTATCGTACCAAAATGTAAATCACAGTTGTATTGAGCCACTGAGACTTTCATTGGAGAATATTAATTATGAAATAGACAAAACTCTAAAATCACCAGAGAAAAGGGGGTGGGCGTAGTAATTCTCAAGAAATATCATGTTTTTTTTCTTCCGTTTTTGTGTCACGATCAAGCTGCAAGCGAATCTGTATGGGGCAGAAACATTATGTATTAGAATAGGGGGACACAGGTCGTCATATCTGAAGCCGGGACGGGGGTGAATAAATTCTTTCTCTATATACAGTGTATTTATCTTGATTCAAGCCCATCAATATTATGCACTTTATACGGACCAAAGGTCGGATAGTAGAAGAACAAGAACAAGAACTGGGCTGCTTCGTCGCTTAAGAACAGCCGTAGCCGCGATTCACGCTGAAGCGGAAAGGCTTACACTTTTTGCATGGCTCCTAAGCGTGGAACCCGTACGAGTGGCGGCTACTGCAGAATTCAGATGATTCTCCACTAGGCCAAAGGTTCTCTCTCGTTACTAATGAAACGGATGCTATCGTGCATTATGCTGCTTAGATTTTGTAGAAGGTTTCCGGTATCTTCATGCAGACAGCCTTGTTGGCAACGAGTAATTTATCTCAGATAAAGGGTCCCCTGTCCATGACCCCTTATGCCATTTTGGTGCTCGCCACAAGGGAGATTATATATTCACCCGATACGTTTACAGATTTATCTGCAGCATTCTGTCAAGGCTCTTATAGCAAGGCAACGAACTTAACATGATCGAGCGGAGCGACAGCAACTTGCCTGTATCGGCACAACGCAAGAAAGCATCAATCCAAACCGTCTGCGTATCCACTATGGGGCGCCACATGGACATTTCACCGCTTTCGGAGATTCTACCTGCTTACCGTTGCCAAGGAAACACGTAAAGAATCGGACTCTCTCCTCACAGCTACACGGTGTCGGATGTATCTTCCCCCATGACGACTTATTCAGCCGAGCTTGGAACCTCTTCCTTCGACGAGGTCATCGCATCCTGAGATACGAGTTTATTCCTAATGAAAACCTGATCTTACGCGCAACCTCTTCGGCAGCGTTCACCAAGAAGAACAGGAAGTTCTCAACATCTTCTACGAGAGATCGATCGTGCCCGGCCCGACATGCCGAGCATGATAGCATTCGCGACTTTGATCGGGTCAGTTCAAGGCATAACGACATCGCACTAGCCACTTCGCCATGATTAGTGCCCTCGCTTTTGTCGACTCATGAGGTAGACGTAAGCCTTAGGGAACGGAGAGCAAGGGCTGCAACCTGAAAGTGTACCTGAAGTTTTCCACGCCACAGGAGGATGAGCTCCGGCGCAAATGTAATGCTTCCTGGCGTCATCTCGCCTAGCGCCGGTATCATGCTGAATGAGATGGACCGTCTAGAACTTGCCAAACTGGAAAGCGTTCAGGGACCTGTCCCGCACCAAAATATGGAACGAAGCGTAGCCGATCTCTTGCAGGAAGTGTTATTCCTTGCACGTATCCGCCGGCATTGCTCCCGGATGTGCTGCCATGCCCGTTTTCGAGCGGATGTATCGACGCTACGCCCGAAACAAGACTAGCGGCAATCTCGCTCGAGATATGAGCAGTGCCCGATATATGATACGATCAGTGCCTGAGTACCAGCAATCCCCCGCCCCGGGAAAAACAACAGCAGCGAGCCTTCCGTAACCACATTGATGACGACGGCGGATCAATGTATAAAGGTCGCCGTTCGCCGTATAAGGACGGCCGTACTTACAGGACCAAACACTCTCAGAATGACCATCACCAAGCGTAGAAACAATGCCCATCAATTACCGCATCGAAGGGGAGCCAAAGGCATGTAACTGGAATACAAGGGCCAAATTTGATTAGGAGATACCGCAAGCCTTCGAAGGATACATAGGATGGATGACAAAATGTACGATAAACAGTACTGATGAAGAACGACGTGACAAAAAAAAGCGGCCAGTCTGTAACGATGGCCTGCCGATAACCGCTATACAACCAAACCCACTGTTTTGGATTCGATGGTGTGTTCTTACAATCTCGTTCCAGAGAATGTTGAGTACGACGGGGACTATAATAATAACTACCAGTACCAAGAGTGCAAGGCCATTACCATGGAAGCACGTACCCCGACGACCGCTAATATTATACCGAGCATCAGAAACGACCCGCCTTAATGAAGGATAACTTTCGCGCTGGGCACATTCCCATCTTTCGACAACAACATGGACAACGCCGACACCTTCAAAGCGACCTTGACAAAAGACGATATGTCAACATTTACAACAACAGAAGCAAAGCACCAAAGGAGCAGAAAAAAAGAAAAGAAAAGAAAAAGAAAGATACATATGTAGAAACCAAATATTGCAAATTCATTAGCAACAGTTCGCGGAAGACGCAAAATACGAAGTCTCAAACCTTAGATAAAGACCATCGAGCTTCCAAACGACGACGTAGCGAACGATCAACGAAAAAGACAATTATCTCAAGGCTGAACGGAAGGATTATTTTGTACAAGGACAGTCTGTGCCGCACGAGCAAAAAAGACTTTGTCAAAATTCAAAGAGACCAAAAGGCCCGAGAAGCAATTTGGATAACACATCAATGCCTATTTGGATTTTTGCCCATCCGACAACAAATCGCGAAATTAGCTCAAGCAGAGTATCGTTGAAGAAAATGCGGGGCGCCACTTCATCCGCCGTCGATCGCATTGTAATAGTGCCTAAATACCGTCAAGCAGCTTACAAGACCGATTACGCCAAAAGGTTTCTTATATCCTTTTGCTCATGCTTTGAGTACAAGTCTCTGTATGACTGGCGCGGCAACCTTCGCAAATGATAGGGGTTCAAGAGCACACCCTTAGAGCAGCAGAACCATGTTGGATCTGTGGCTCCATATGCACATGTACATATTTTTATCCGAGACGGCAATTTGCCAGGAAGATAACGATTGACGGGGGCTAACAATTCTTTCTTTTCCTTACTTTATGCATCTGCGTCTAGCTAACCTGCTGCGTTAAGGATCTGTACGAAGGCGACATCAGCCCTCGACAGTAATCTGTCACCGACCAGGATGCTCCAAGAAATTAAGAGCAAACACTCAATCATATTTCACCAGCGACGACGTTTGGCCGCCCAGGGTTGCTCGTTATGCACGGTCGTTCGGACGTGGACCCAGCCCTGATAAAATCCTACGGGCGACTTTTGGTCAATCGCTGTTGCTGCTGTTTGGACAAGATGCCACGAACGCCGAAAAATTACGAATGCTTCTTGTAAATCGGACCCGGCAAGGCGAAACTCCAGCCGCTGGCTACTTTGCCGCTCCGCTCCATCGACTTCCGTAATACGAGATACAGTACCATACTGAACTGCGAAGAAGAGATGTTATGTCAAACAGTAGCAACCAGTAGGTAGTGGGCCCGCTCTAGTGCCGGTGAAACGTCCCAAAGTCTGCTAGACATGTGCTTGAGGGACGCCCTGGCGTCGTCGATGAACACGAGCAGGAGCAGCAGCAGGGGCAGCATCGAAATACGAAGCGACACTCAGGAATACTGTTTTATGCGTCGATCCTCCCGTAACAGACAATGGTGCCGGTACCTGGAATCGGAAACAGTTCTCAGCGCACGTTCATCAATGTTTTATCCCTTTCTGACTCTCCGCCCGACTTTCGACGCGCCCTTTTTGCATCCAATGCAAAGGCGGATTTGACGCTCCATGGATGCACTTAGATAGACCACCGTCTCCCAGCTCTTCCGCATCTCCTGGTGTGTCTTCCCATGACCTTCGCTTTCTCCACACTGCGTCTCTTCCTCTCCTCAACGACTGCAATTCGCCTTCACATACTGCCTAGCATCTCCATCCAGCCATCTCTGCTGTTCAATCTTACCTCTGCAATCATTGGGGAATGGAACATGTAGCACCAGTGTATGTTAGCTATTATAAAGTATTTTCGTATGGGCTTCATCAATTTTGTTTTCGTTTGTCAATACTTGATGTGCCTTTCGAACTCATATACTCCGTGTCCCATCTCATTTGATATAGTGAGACCGATATAGTCTGCTCTCGTGCCTAGTATTCAACATCTGTGTCCCCCATAATCAAAATTACGAGATACTAGGCGATGGCGATGTATTTGCGAAGACCTAGCGTCGGCCGTATATATTTTCTCTCCTGCGGTCCTTGGTTGGTGCAGTGACCGCCTCTACATCGGCGATTGCAGGCGTAGCTCTGTTTACTCTGTTCCTGCCGTTGACATCGACGATACATTCCGTCTTGAGGACATGCATGGCATTCTTGAGCTTGTATGCTGAGGCAATAAATGCCGGCATGTCTTCGACGGAACGCGGGAAGTACAGATGAGCAATTTCGGTCAAGAGGTACAGGCCGTCCGCCTGCGGTTCCATCAGGTAAAAATGCACCAAGAATCCTAAAGGAAAAAAAGATCTTAGACTAATATGCTTATCATCGCTTAAATAAGTACATCCGACGCTTTACCGACAATGTGGATGGCTGCACTGGCGCGCAGATTGTGCATTTCTATGGCTTGCTTGCAGAACCGGCCAAGCCGGAGGAGATCCTTATTGCAGGCCTTGTGATTGGCTGCCTCTTGAGGAGATTTAACCTCCAAATATCCAATGTCTTCCCCGAAGATGCCGTTCCTCTGCAGCGAAATTATGCCGTCCGGCTGGGTTCTGGCAGGTATTTCACCTGGACCCTCGACATTCTGGGTCGCTGTCCTATCAAACGACAATGGCTCAGTGCGCGAATACTTCGTTCGGTGCGGCTTACATTCGAACCACCATGGACGTATCATTAAATAAATGGCGCAAGATCGGCGCGAGGTACTTATTTATTACCTCAGACTCTCTCATATCGCTTCTTGTTGGTTCGACAGGAAGGGTGAGGAAACTATTCAAGTGGGTATCAACGTTAGTTTCTCGCAACGATACACCCTTTTAAACGAGGAACTCTGAAAAATCTTACGCCTCCTGAAAGCTATAAAGGATTTTGCGATCCAAAGGATCTAACGTCTCAATAATCTTCTGTGCCATAAATCGGGCGGTCGCAGGCTTGCGGGTCGGGTCACTCTCTAGAACCTAAAACAGATAAGTAGCAGTAAGTAATTAACTGGATCTTCAACAGCCTTCGGTGTTCTAACCCATGCTTCGTCCAAGAGCTCCCTTTCGACAGCTTGAGGGAACGATTTATTCAAGCCCCATCTCTCGTGGCGCTCGTTCATGATCTTATTGACTGTCGCTTGGGGCAGCAAGTCTTGCATGTCGTCGTGACTTGTGCTCTTCTTCACCAGCAAAATCGAAGAAAGCGCGCTATCGATCATGAGATAGAGTTTCCGTGTAAGCACAGCGAATAAGCCGGAAGCTCGACTTACAGAAGATGATGAAGATCGGACTCCATCGTGAGGCTCTCTGGCCTCAGCCCCTCGATTACACGCTCCTGAAACCCAAAGAAACGCAGCGAGATATTCTCTTCTCCTACGATGTAATAATCGTCGTCGTCCGGCTCTCGGACATCAAACGCAGGCATGGGGACGGCAGGAATGCCTTCCCCCATGCCTAAAGAACCCTGAGAAGCCAGAGATGCTTCTTCAAAGGGTGTGCCTTCAGCAGTGCCAGCCGGAGACTGGAAGCCGAAGCCCCTTAAACGCAGAAAAGCTTCCGTCTTAGACCGAACGATTCTTGCCTGTTCTCACTTCCTCTTACCGAGGGAAGAGGTGCACTTGGACGTGCGCATCGAGCTCAGCAAGCTCTTCGCAATAGAAATTGCACCCCGGACACCCGAAGCGCGTTTCGTCGTCAGGGCCACGTACTGGCACGAACGCGTCATCGCGTCGCAGGCGTTTTCTTCTGCCCATGCTCGCCCGCTCGACGTTCACGGCATGAATTTCTCGTAGATGCTGCCGCAATAGACTCTTGCTTAAGAACAAGATCTCAGGACATTGGGAACAACGATGCTCGATAAAAATTCTTGGCATGGGGACTAGTAAGACTTAGGAATAGGATTTGGGTGCAAATGTGGAGGTAGGTCAAAAGAGGAGTTGTCGCAATGGACGGGAGCACGGGAGTGCTTTTATCATTGATGTGATTTCTTTGTTCGCTCGATGTTGGTGTAATTCTTTGTTATCGTCATGCATGTCACGAATAAAAAGGGTGCGATTGATATGAGCGAGCTCTCGCGACGCCACTTTTGTCAGGCTAGGCACGCAAGCATTCTACGCAAGAGCTTGAGCACTACTGCGTGCACTGTATATTGGGACGTTCTTCCTATGTTCCGATTTTTGCAAGTAATAAAATTCTAGATGACAAGGGCAGATATTGATTGGTGAGAAAGAGGATGTGTGATCTGTATCCGGAGCGGCGCCGGATCACAAGGCATCCTCCGTTGCGTAACGGAGAATGTGCAAATAAAACAAAGAAATCGCCCACCACAAACCCCTCCCCTTTCTTTTGCCACCGAGCAAGCTCCAAACCAGTCTGCTTGCAGAATAATCAGTATATACCAGAAAAAGTCGTACACAAGTCGTCCGATTGGTATAGCTTAGCGCGGCCGTGTGGATAAAACTCTTTGCTACTCTTTATTATTGATCCATATCCAGCAACATTATGGATCAGCTCGTGTATGACCAAATACCCCGCCTCACCTTTTAAGTGCGACGCACAAGCATAAGGTTTATAACAGAAATCAAGTAGCCTCAGTCGGTTCTGGGACAATATTCCCTTGAGCCGAATAGATTGAAACCATTTACAGAAAGATCGAAGCAAAACGCAAGACCTGGAGCAAGAACAAGCATGGTACTTCGGCCATGGTGCTCCGTCCTCTGACAGCAGCCACATTGTGGTACAGGCTGCAGCGGTAACATCAAATGATCTCTGCATGATGCATCAACTGGAAGAGCATACCAAGCAGTCAATACAGGATCCAATTCATCCCCGATCCAGCGCAGCGTCCTCTTAGCAAGCTGAATCTAATAAGATCATGGTGTCTTTGTGAACAACGAATAGCTTCAAATAAAGCAAGCTCACCCACCTTTTGAACGCCGCCGAGCGTTGAGCAGCGTTTATGGCAAGTCATGGTTATTCACAATTGTGTCAGACTGCATCGAACTGCTGCCCAGTCAGGCCGCTTACAAATGGCCGCACCGAACGAAGTATTCGCGCACTGAGCCATTGTCGTTTGATAGGACAGCGACCCAGAATGTCGAGGGTCCAGGTGAAATACCTGCCAGAACCCAGCCGGACGGCATAATTTCGCTGCAGAGGAACGGCATCTTCGGGGAAGACATTGGATATTTGGAGGTTAAATCTCCTCAAGAGGCAGCCAATCACAAGGCCTGCAATAAGGATCTCCTCCGGCTTGGCCGGTTCTGCAAGCAAGCCATAGAAATGCACAATCTGCGCGCCAGTGCAGCCATCCACATTGTCGGTAAAGCGTCGGATGTACTTATTTAAGCGATGATAAGCATATTAGTCTAAGATCTTTTTTTCCTTTAGGATTCTTGGTGCATTTTTACCTGATGGAACCGCAGGCGGACGGCCTGTACCTCTTGACCGAAATTGCTCATCTGTACTTCCCGCGTTCCGTCGAAGACATGCCGGCATTTATTGCCTCAGCATACAAGCTCAAGAATGCCATGCATGTCCTCAAGACGGAATGTATCGTCGATGTCAACGGCAGGAACAGAGTAAACAGAGCTACGCCTGCAATCGCCGATGTAGAGGCGGTAACTGTGGATATTGGCAAGAGAAACGAAATACTTTGAGGAGTCATAAATAGCTCAATACATTAAGTAATGCATATACATTTTGTAGATATGTGATAAATGGGTTGCATGCTACACGCGCGAAGCAGGGCATCCCAAGTTACGCTGTCACTGAATTAGATAGAACAAATTCAACTTCGGAATAGGTACATAACTATTAGGTCCCAAAAATGTGAGCAGCAACTATGCACTGATGGCCACCGTATGCCCCGAGGCGCCCACCTGCTCTATACCACGGGAGGCATGTCTTTCCAGTCACTCGATTAGCAGGAGGTTCAAGCTATAAGTAAGGCGGCTTGCTCGAGTCGATAAGAAAATCATTTCAACGGACTGATAGTATAATAAAAGAGGTTGCATGAGCACATAAGGTTTCAAGGATACAAAGTTTGAACTGATAGGATATGTTTATATATAGGATATTCATATGTTTTGGAAATTGAGTTTGACAGCGAGATTAACAAAAAAGACACAGAAAAAGTCTACTGTATTCCTTTAAAACGCGGTTCGAAAATGGAAAGTAACCATCACCTTGCATCAGCTCCAGATACACAGTGTGCACAATTTACTACGAACTCTACACAACCGATCGGGTACAATTGATGACGGTGCTGTCATCGATGTACCAATGGGTCAGCGCGACAAATTCGCGAGCAGAAAGATGCGGCGCTTTTCGCGCGCGAAACTGCTGCGAGGGATTTGGTCACTGCGGCAATTCAGGACGGAGATTAATGGCATCTCGGAGGAAGTCGAAAGATATGAAAATTACCTTGTAAACCACGATATGAATCCCACATATTTGTCATTCAGTTGTTCGGCAGGATTTCTGGAGACTTTTGATTTAGATTTGATGAAGTGGGACGATATACATACGAATAAATTAATTGCTTCGCATCATTAAAATAATCTTACTTTAAATTGCACAACACCGAGACAAAAAGAAAAATCGTTTCATAAGCGATGGTGATGTCGAAGGCATAAAAGCATTAAAGGCAACAAAACGCATCAAACGACCTAAGAAAGCACAGCGTAAATCCAAAGCAGGCTGGGACCCCGCGAGGCTTCGAAAGCCCTCAAAAAGCCCAAAAGCCACGTGGGGCCCCGCAAGGCGAGTGGTAGATTATCTCACTTAAAATGAAAATAAATGCCGTTTTCTACGCGTCGCAAATTCGAAAGAAAGCGAGTTGAATGTATATGAAAAACGTTCTCCTTCGCCACATAGGCTTTGATTTTTCGGTCAGGAAGAAATATCCTAAACTCATTAACAGAAACCTGGGGCGTTGGGTCCGCGAGCTGAGAAATGGGGGGTATTGGCGTCCATTTATTGACATTGGGCGTGCGGGGCGTGCTTGCATGATGGCGGTGGGGACGCACAGCGGTTTCTGCGCCTGGCCATTACAGTATAGGATTCGAAAAAATCGACGCGCCAAATGAAAAAATTCAATGTGCGTCAGTCAGAAATGATCGCCCCGTCATCGGTAGCGAATCGAGCCATTGATAAGGAATCCTTATTCTTTTTGTGTTCTCTTTATTGCTTTTTCGTCTCCAATGCAAAGTACATGCAGTAGATCAGGAATGGAATGGATCCATTTAAGCTCATCTGCATTTTATTTATTTTTTACTAGTAACAAGAAGAGCGTATAGCTCTATTAACATATCTATGGACGCGTACTTTGATTTTCTCGATCAAGACATACAGTATGTTTCAGCTCTCCCCCTCTTCCTGTCGTGCCCACACATTCTTCTTATAGGACTCTTGCTGACGCGACCAGATCAGAGATCAACTTCTCTTTTAGAGAACAGGTAACTGTCCTTTTTCTTTACGGTACTTCATACGAACCCACTGTTCTAGTACTTCCAGATCGAAGCTGAATCGAACACCGAACTCGAGTTCGTGTACGTTGCCTACTTTCATGTGGGATGGACATCCCAGACTGACTTTTCCATTATAGCTTGTACAGTCTGAACAAGATGCTTGGCAGATTCATGCCGAAACTTGTACGTTACTCAATTTAATTGACTGTAACATATTGATTTCTCAGAGAAAATAAGCAGAACAATGAAGAATTGACGGAGACCAGTCTTCTTACTGTCACAGAAGCTGGACCCCAAGTCGTTCCGAGTCAGTCCTCTACTGTCCAAGGCTCTGTTGTTCCTGAGTCTGAACCAGAATGGGACGTGCCACAACACACGGCGACTTTTACGTTTGCAAGGACCGTCGCTGAACCCGAAGCAGCACTTGTTGGGCCCCTTGAAGGTGGCTTCCGTCCCACAAGTTACTTGGATCTCGTTGCGGGCGCGACCGAGACCGATTGCGTCCATCGAGATCGAGTATGCATCTATATTCTTCATACCTATACAAGCTCACGCGAGAACTTTACAGGAGATTACTGTCGCCGGTGAGACTCTTGATAATGTTCTGGATGCGGTCGAACGTTTCAACACTGTGCAAACACTTCATGTAGGCAGCGTATGCGCTTGTTGACTGCACTGCTCATAAGCATATATAGGAACTGGCCCGAAAGCCCACTAATGTCGTCGTACATATGCATTATCCTGGGACAAGACCTTATGATGGGATTTGCTTCTGCGATATGGAGAAGTACGCACACAAAACTTACATTGATTTGTTCGACGATTTGCCCAGTCCGTTGTATGTGCTCCTTCCCGTCTTCAAAGATCCGACTTCTGGCGAGTATGAGAAACCTAGGGACTTCATCGAAATGCCGCCTTCGCCGCTCCTCATGCGTCACGAATCCCGCTTTGAAGACATGTAACATATAATGCAACCGCCTGCCACACATGTACTTATACTCTCGTAGGGCCAAGGAGTCTAACCTAGACGATATTCAAATTGCGTTGGTTGAAGGGTAAGCTATCGAAAAATATGCACTCAAGCTACTCAAGGCGGATTTCAGGCTGACAGATATTCGGGGTTATCGCGGCGAGATTATTCAATCGGCAAAGTAAGACGTTATTTACTCTTTACAGTCAGAATATTAATGGACGTCAGGCTTGGCAAGGTCTTATGGAATAATCTGGGACCGGAGGACGAAAATGAAATGGCGGTTTACCAAACCATTGAGCAAGTAGTCATGATTGAGCATGAAATTGCGCCCGTATTCAACAAGGTGTAAGTCAAACAGCGAAATGTGTCATTACGGGACATGACGGATAGATATTAGCACCACTGCTTCTGAAGATATAATCACCCGGATGACCGGCACGTTGCCAAATCCACAGAGCGAGACGGCGTACTTCGAAGTCCACGCACATGCACGAAACCTACCCGGACTTCCTTATAAACCGGTCATTATGCATCTCAATCAAGATGGCATGGGGGTTCAGAAGGTCACCTCGGAAACCAAAGAAATCACGGAGATCAACTGGATTTCATTAGACAGGTACGCCTTCTTTTTTCACAGGTAGCTTCTTTTCTCACGTGTGATCTAGGAAATACGATTTTCAGATATCCCTGACCGCGCACGAACTCCACAGTTCTGACATGCGGCCATACTCTACATTTGCGAAGAAAATCTCTATTTGGTAAGGATAAAGCAGCTGTCTGGGAATGATGCCATTCACTCGGTGCTATAGCCCCAATACCGCCGAGGTCACATTTGAAAACGTGCCAGATTTACTGCAAGTCAGGCACGTTTTCTACAAACAAAAATTCAGGTACCTCATTGTGTTCCCGTTCGTGATCGAGGTGACCCGGGTCGAATGTGTTCCCCTGCAACCACGCGGAGACAGGCCAAAAGCTTTTGGCCTGCGAACGTCCAGCTCAAATCCATCGTGGTACGACATCCAGGTAAGTTAATATAAAATACAGTAGGAAGCGAGAGAAAGAAGAAAAAGAATGGAAGGAGGCGGATTAGAAAAGAATGAAAGATAAAGGGAGACCGACTGATGGAACATGATACTGAGCATGACGACCGTGGTGACAGGTCCACTGCGAAGATCATCAGAAGCATTTCGAAGGCAATTTACACTTGGGACCCGGTCAACTAGCGCCATGGACGATTGAGGACATTCTGGGTCCAGAAGACGACCCAGAAAAGCTTATTAGAGATATCAAATTCATGCTGGACACGATTGAAGAGCTCGAGCGGCTGCTGGCTTGAACGAAATCCCCATGAATAGTTAGCGGGAGGGCTCCAATACATCAAAAATAATATGAGAGCGAGAAGAACCCTTTTCCTCATCAAGTGGATCTCGGGCTTATTTTTTTCATTCACTGGATATACCATAGCAAAAAAAGTGTCCGATGATGTCATGCTTCCTATCCGATTTCTCTTTGGATGTGCTCAAACCTCGATAGAGCCATGCTGCAGCAGGAATTGCGGAGGAATCATAAACACGGATACTTAGCTCGACATGATAAAAATAAGTGGGATCTGAGGATAACACCGCAACGTAGGAGTTCACAGCACAGCAGTTACACAGGAGAACGGTAATTTGCTGCGATTAACCGCCGCGTTATGTATCGTGGAGATGCCGCTCGATGTCCCTGAAGTTAGTGCGGAATTTGATATCACTAAGTTCTACTGTATGTTTCGATCCACCAACCGCGATCGAGACGAATCGAAGGTTGCCAGCAGCCAATATTAGCCCTCGCAATCGATCGTTTTCCTTCAGGTATTTTTCCTCCAGTTGACCACGGGGACTGTTCCATTCGTAGGGTTGAGATCATCCAACAGAACAGACTGTACGAGAAAATGACGTACCAGCAGCTGTGACGACCACTGATCATCTTCCAGGACAGCGTCCCGCAGAAATATAAGGCACTCGGGAAAGAACAAGCTAACTTTTGACCACGTTTTGCTCGGTTCAGTTGCGGACCTCCGAACTACGCCCCGGGTGTCATTGAGCTCCTTCGCATGCTGCTCCGCGTCACGGCAACTTACTCAATCTGCCCCGGGACCCTTTCTGAAATCCTGGTGCAGCATAGTCCTTCAGGGGTCCCAGGGGCTGAAACAAATCCACAGCGTGTGTCGCTCAACATTGAACCCCTTTCCAAATTTGGAGTGTCGCTGAATTTGAGCATGAATCTCGCTCACAGTGTGCCTGACCACAAATTCAGTATCGTTCTAACCACGAAGACGCGCTTCTCTTTTTAATGCCGTGTTAGACAGGTCTATATGGTCCTCCATTCAAACAATCATTCTATACGTCTATGAGAATGACGGACGAAGCCCTACAGGTGATCTTTTGGCATCGAATTGCAGGCTTCCTTGATGCGTTCCGACAAATTCTCTTCGCTTTTTAGCTCTTGCCGGCCACTTTGCTCTTGACGGCAGAGCAGCATTGCTCAATAAGGTTGAACTCAGGGGAACACCGGGGCGGCCGCCCGGGCGGGGGGGGGGGTTTGGCTCGGGGAGGTATACACACCGGTGTCCACGGCCCGTAATAACTTTCTCCGTTTCCATGGACTGATGTATCGGCGTGTTGTCCATGACAAAATAATAGATTTGATAACTCTACACGCCCGTCCATAACGTCCATGACATCTTCCTAAAAATACAGATAATGGTGTGTACGCGTGCCACCTCGTGCAACCAGTTTCGTCCCTCCTGTGCCAACTTTACGATTCTTTTCCGCTGCTGGTTCCTTTGCGGATGGCTTCCGGATGCTAAGCTGAACGACACCAGTCGCGCAGATGGCTCCAAGGATTGTATGCGTCTTTGCTCTCGTCGCCTTGGTTTCGACGATTGCTATCTTTCCGACACTGGGCGTAGCCGTACGACCGTCGCCAATTGATGCTAAAAGCAGCAGCTTCATCGATGAATACATCGTCCATGAGGGAACCAAGGTCGGCGGCAGCCCATCTTCTTCGCCCACATAATGCGCTTTTCGATTGTCACCGGGGAATTCCGAGCCTCGGGCTGCAAAATGGTTCTCTGCAAAGATAGCCAACGCTTCTCGGTCATGAAATTGTGCACAAATGCTTCTATGATAGGCCACCCGTCAAGCTTCTCTGTGAGGGTATCCACAACGTCAGCCACGCATGTTATTGGTTTTTCATCGATGGAACCAATGACATAGGATCTGTGCTCGTCACCGAGCACTGCATCCGGCCCATTCACCTTTTTCCCGGAGCATCAGCCCGCCAGTTTCGTTGAATAGCTTGTATCAGTGCTATGCGCTTTTAACCGGGACATTGCAAGCTCTCGTAGCTTTTATTGCCGTGCACAACTTTTTCAAATTGGTAATCGACAACCATCTTCTTCAATTGGTGGGAATAGCGTTTGCCTTTCGAAGGAGCTTTTGTCATTCGTTCTTCATTCTCTGATTTCCTATCTTGAGCTGCTATTTTCTCATCGCTACCACCAGCAACCATTCCAGTCTCTGCTGCCACAGACTTTGTCAGTCTTTCCATATCGGCCTCCATGGATTCGTCGTCGGGACCCTCATTATTCGCCAAATCTTCGTTGTGAAAAATTCCATATCGAAAGTAGAATTGGCGCGTCTTAGTGGTTAGCGCTGAAAATGGACTTTTTGTCAGGCACAGTTCTCAGCCCACGTTCATCAATGTTTTATCCCTTTCTGACTCTCCGCCCGACTTTCGACGCGCCCTTTTTGCATCCAATGCAAAGGCGGATTTGACGCTCCATGGATGCACTTAGATAGACCACCGTCTCCCAGCTCTTCCGCATCTCCTGGTGTGTCTTCCCATGACCTTCGCTTTCTCCACACTGCGTCTCTTCCTCTCCTCAACGACTGCAATTCGCCTTCACATACTGCCTAGCATCTCCATCCAGCCATCTCTGCTGTTCAATCTTACCTCTGCAATCATTGGGAATGGAACATGTAGCACCAGTGTATGTTAGCTATTATAAAGTATTTTCGTATGGGCCTCATCAATTTTGTTTTCGTTTGTCAATACTTGATGTGCCTTTTGAACTCATATACTCCGTGTCCCATCTCATTTGATATAGTGAGACCGATATAGTCTGCTCTCGTGCCTAGTATTCAACATCTGTGTCCCCCATAATCAAAATTACGAGATACTAGGCGATGGCGATGTATTTGCGACGCCCTAGCGTCGGCCGTATATATTTTGTCTCTTGCGGTCCTTGGTTGTTGCAGTGACCGCCTCTACATCGGCGAATGTTGGTGTAGCTCTGTTTACTCTGTTCCTGCCGTTCACATCGATGATGCACCTCGTCTTAAGGACGTGCACGACACATTTGAGCTTGTTGGCAGAGGTAACAAATTGAAGCAGGTCTTCGACGGAACGCGGGAAGTAGTGATGCGCAATTTCAGTGAAGAGATACAGGCCGTCCGCCTGTGGTTCCATCAGGTAAAAATTGACAAAGAAACCTAAAGGAAACAGAAAACCTTAGACTCGCATATTTACATGCATTAATTGTTATTCTGATGCCTACCGACGACGTGGATTGCCAAACAGGCGCGCAATCTGTACTTTTCTATGGCTTGCCTGCAGAACAGGCCAAGCCGGAGCAGGTCGTTATTGCAGGCATTGTGATTGCCTGCCTCTTTAGGGGATTTAACCTCCAAATATCCGATCTCTTCCTCGAATATGCCGTTCCTTTTCAGCGAAATTATGCCATCTGGCTGGGACTTGCGGCGTAGTCCTTCGGTTTGGACAGCGAGATTTCCGGTGCTATTAAGGAATAGTGATGAATAAGGGAGAACCTGGCTCGTACAGCTTACATGCGCATTTCGGTGCCCTCGTCATCAAAAAGGTTGCAAAAGATAGATGAGAGATATCCGGTGATCAATTCTGCTTCATTTATCTGGCTTATTGTCGGTTCGGCAGGAAGCGACGAGAAACTGCCCAAACGAAAGATAGAGATTAGTTTCTCGCTAAGATATCCTCGCCAATAAAAGAGCTTTCGAAAGTTCTTACGTTTGCCGAAAAGCCCAAAGTATTTTGAGATCCAAAGGATCTGTCGTATCGACGATCTTCTCTGAAAAAAACCCGTTAACCGCATCCCTCTGCTCCGGATCGTCTTCTAAAAGCTTAACCGATGAAAAGCAGTTAGTAAGTCGATGATATTAATACCGGTCTTTCGCATCCTTACGCGTGCTCTTTGCAAAATCTCCGTAATATCAGCAGTCGGGAACCTTAAGTTCAAGCCCCATCTCTCGTGGCGCTCGTTCATGATCCTATTGACTGTCGCTTGGGGCAGCAAGTCTTGCATGTCGTCGTGACTTGTGCTCTTCTTCACCAGCAAAATCGAAGAAAGCGCGCTATCGATCATGAGATAGAGTTTCCGTGTAAGCACAGCGAATAAGCCGGAAGCTCGACTTACAGAAGATGATGAAGATCGGACTCCATCGTGAGGCTCTCTGGCCTCAGCCCCTCGATTACACGCTCCTGAAACCCAAAGAAACGCAGCGAGATATTCTCTTCTCCTACGATGTAATAATCGTCGTCGTCCGGCTCTCGGACATCAAACGCAGGCATGGGGACTGCAGGAATGCCTTCCCCCATGCCTAAAGAACCCTGAGAAGCCAAGGATGCTTCTTCAAAGGGTGTGCCTTCAGCAGTGCCAGTCGGAGACTGGAAGCCGAAGCCCCTTAAACGCAGAAAAACTTCCGTGTTAGACCAAATCATTCTTGTCTGTTCTCACTTCCTCTTACCGAGGTAAGTGATGCTCTTCGATGTGCGCATCAAGCTCAGCGAGCGCTTCACAATAAACGTGGCAGCTCGGGCACCCGAAGTGGGTTTCCATCTCCGGACCCCGTACTTTCATGATTTCGTCATCGATTCGCAGTGGCTCTAATATGCCCATCCTCATCTGTTCGACGTTCACTGCATGACTTTGTCGTAAATGCTGCCGCAGTATACGCTTGCTTAAGAACACCGTCTCAGGGCACCGGGAACAACGATGCTCGATAAAAATTCTTGGCATGGGGACTAGTAAGACTTAGGAATAGGATTTGGGTGCAAACGTGGAGGTAGGTCAAAAGAGGAGTTGTCGCAATGGACGGGAGCACGGGAGTGCTTTTATCATTGATGTGATTTCTTTGTTCGCTCGATGTTGGTGTAATTCTTTGTTATCGTCATGCATGTCACGAATAAAAAGGGTGCGATTGATATGAGCGAGCTCTCGCGACGCCACTTTTGTCAGGCTAGGCACGCAAGCATTCTACGCAAGAGCTTGAGCACTACTGCGTGCACTGTATATTGGGACGTTCTTCCTATGTTCCGATTTTTGCAAGTAATAAAATTCTAGATGACAAGGGCAGATATTGATTGGTGAGAAAGAGGATGTGTGATCTGTATCCGGAGCGGCGCCGGATCACAAGGCATCCTCCGTTGCGTAACGGAGAATGTGCAAATAAAACAAAGAAATCGCCCACCACAAACCCCTCCCCTTTCTTTTGCCACCGAGCAAGCTCCAAACCAGTCTGCTTGCAGAATAATCAGTATATACCAGAAAAAGTCGTACACAAGTCGTCCGATTGGTATAGCTTAGCGCGGCCGTGTGGATAAAACTCTTTGCTACTCTTTATTATTGATCCATATCCAGCAACATTATGGATCAGCTCGTGTATGACCAAATACCCCGCCTCACCTTTTAAGTGCGACGCACAAGCATAAGGTTTATAACAGAAATCAAGTAGCCTCAGTCGGTTCTGGGACAATATTCCCTTGAGCCGAATAGATTGAAACCATTTACAGAAAGATCGAAGCAAAACGCAAGACCTGGAGCAAGAACAAGCATGGTACTTCGGCCATGGTGCTCCGTCCTCTGACAGCAGCCACATTGTGGTACAGGCTGCAGCGGTAACATCAAATGATCTCTGCATGATGCATCAACTGGAAGAGCATACCAAGCAGTCAATACAGGATCCAATTCATCCCCGATCCAGCGCAGCGTCCTCTTAGCAAGCTGAATCTAATAAGATCATGGTGTCTTTGTGAACAACGAATAGCTTCAAATAAAGCAAGCTCACCCACCTTTTGAACGCCGCCGAGCGTTGAGCAGCGTTTATGGCAAGTCATGGTTATTCACAATTGTGTCAGACTATATCAGATTGGCGAATAATGAGGGTCCCGACGACGAATCCATGGAGGCCGATATGGAAAGACTGACAAAGTCTGTGGCAGCAGAGACTGGAATGGTTGCTGGTGGTAGCGATGAGAAAATAGCAGCTCAAGATAGGAAATCAGAGAATGAAGAACGAATGACAAAAGCTCCTTCGAAAGGCAAACGCTATTCCCACCAATTGAAGAAGATGGTTGTCGATTACCAATTTGAAAAAGTTGTGCACGGCAATAAAAGCTACGAGAGCTTGCAATGTCCCGGTTAAAAGCGCATAGCACTGATACAAGCTATTCAACGAAACTGGCGGGCTGATGCTCCGGGAAAAAGGTGAATGGGCCGGATGCAGTGCTCGGTGACGAGCACAGATCCTATGTCATTGGTTCCATCGATGAAAAACCAATAACATGCGTGGCTGACGTTGTGGATACCCTCACAGAGAAGCTTGACGGGTGGCCTATCATAGAAGCATTTGTGCACAATTTCATGACCGAGAAGCGTTGGCTATCTTTGCAGAGAACCATTTTGCAGCCCGAGGCTCGGAATTCCCCGGTGACAATCGAAAAGCGCATTATGTGGGCGAAGAAGATGGGCTGCCGCCGACCTTGGTTCCCTCATGGACGATGTATTCATCGATGAAGCTGCTGCTTTTAGCATCAATTGGCGACGGTCGTACGGCTACGCCCAGTGTCGGAAAGATAGCAATCGTCGAAACCAAGGCGACGAGAGCAAAGACGCATACAATCCTTGGAGCCATCTGCGCGACTGGTGTCGTTCAGCTTAGCATCCGGAAGCCATCCGCAAAGGAACCAGCAGCGGAAAAGAATCGTAAAGTTGGCACAGGAGGGACGAAACTGGTTGCACGAGGTGGCACGCGTACACACCATTATCTGTATTTTTAGGAAGATGTCATGGACGTTATGGACGGGCGTGTAGAGTTATCAAATCTATTATTTTGTCATGGACAACACGCCGATACATCAGTCCATGGAAACGGAGAAAGTTATTACGGGCCGTGGACACCGGTGTGTATACCTCCCCGAGCCAAACCCCCCCCCCCGCCCGGGCGGCCGCCCCGGTGTTCCCCTGAGTTCAACCTTATTGAGCAATGCTGCTCTGCCGTCAAGAGCAAAGTGGCCGGCAAGAGCTAAAAAGCGAAGAGAATTTGTCGGAACGCATCAAGGAAGCCTGCAATTCGATGCCAAAAGATCACCTGTAGGGCTTCGTCCGTCATTCTCATAGACGTATAGAATGATTGTTTGAATGGAGGACCATATAGACCTGTCTAACACGGCATTAAAAAGAGAAGCGCGTCTTCGTGGTTAGAACGATACTGAATTTGTGGTCAGGCACACTGTGAGCGAGATTCATGCTCAAATTCAGCGACACTCCAAATTTGGAAAGGGGTTCAATGTTGAGCGACACACGCTGTGGATTTGTTTCAGCCCAACTGGAAAGGGCTGTATTCCTTTAGACAGCTTCCACGGAGCAGTACTCACCAACGTTCATATCTTGAACATTTTCTGTACGCCTGTATTCGTATCTTTACAGTGCTCCCACATATCCACGTCTCTGTACCTTTTGGTATATCTAACAGAATTATCGTACACGGTAAATGATGCGGCCACCGCCTCGTGGTATGTCGGCCAAACCCCCTCCTCCGCGCACACACCCCTTCCAAATAGAGGTCGATTTTGAATGGCAGCACCTGTTGAGTCCCAAATAAGCCTTCTCGTACAACTTCTTTTCTTTTTTCTCTATACTGACTACGGCACTTTCTGCGTGTGGGACTGACCTATCGGCGACACATGACTAGAGATGTATCCAGTCTCATAAAATGTCGGCAGAGTACTCACCGAAATATGTGGTGTCCCCCGTGAAAAATGCTCGTCTCCCAAGGAACAATTGATATGTCCCGCGATAAACCCTTCACCCACTTGGGCTATACACGCAGAAAGCGCCATAGCCAGTATAGAAAAAAGAGAAGAAGTTGAACGAGAAGGCTTGTTTGGGACGCAACAGGTGCTGCCATTCAAAATCGACCTCTATTTGGAAGGGGTGTGTGCGCGGAGGAGGGGGTTTGGCCGACATACCACGAGGCGGTGGCCGTATCATCTACCATTCCAAACAGAGGTCAATTTAGACGGCAGCACCTGTCGCGCAGCAACTTCTCCCCTTTTCCTTTGTACCGACCAAGGTGTCCTGCACCTACATAGATCATCTGGGGGACGGACATGCAGGAACATATCGATTGTATCTAGAAGTTCATTGTTCTCTGGAAGGCGAGCACTTACTATATATTCGTGAATAATTGCTGAGATATGCGACGGTATACACCTACTAGTCATGTAAGACCGATGCATCAGGTCCATTTTATGTCGACATCCTCGGATACACAAATTCGCTTCGGTCTATGTATGCCAAGGGTGCTGCTGTCAGTGTAGAGAAAAGAGAATAAGTTGCACAAGTAGACTTCTTTGAGACCCGGCACGTGCTCCTATTGAAACCGACATCTATTTCCAAGCGGAGGCAGGCACAGTGCGGACGGTGTCGTAGCAATTGCGTGAATTTTTAGACGGTACTTTACTTGTGCTCATTCATCGTACTTTTTGTTACTGCTTCACTTTTTAATTTTCTTCCGTAAATCATAGAGTATCCGACGCACTTAAATGCCTATGAGGAAGCACCAAAGTTATAACAGAAGGCTTCCTGCTGTTCTTCCCAGCCTGTGGCTACTGATATGTCCGGAGCTATCCGTATTTCTGTTAATCACACCTATGCACCGATTGCTGGTAGTTTATTCTGCAGCGCGGCTAAGACAGGCCGCCAACGTTAGGGACGCGAATAATGTCCCTCTGAGGCCAACAACATCGCAACATCACGAACGAGGACTTACGATAAACGTACCCAAACTTACTCACCTTTTCATTTTCATGAGACATAATCAGCTTAATCGTACATGATTCCGTATCAATAATTCAAACAAATATTACATTACTGCGAACGTCTTTCTGCTCATGGATTTCGGCAAAAGATATTTGCACAGCCGTCGACAGACCCAATCTTGTATATCATTAATATGATGGTCGGTTTTCGGCCCTTGGGAGATATGCTTGTCAGAAGTCAAAATGAACGTGAATTCCCTCAAACGTGATTGATTCTAATAGATACAGGTCTCATACATCCAAGACACAATACTGCATATCATTAATAAGATGGCCGGTCTCGGCCCTTGGGAGATATTATGCTGAAACGGTACTTAGAAGTCTCTCAGAAGTCAAAGCCATCGTCAAATACCTCAAACATGATTGATCCTAGTAGATACACGTCTGATGCATTCAAATCCGCAATAATATGAATTATTTAGATGTACGTTGATGTGTTAGATATAAAACACAATACTGCATATCATTAATATGATGGTCGGTTTTTGGCCCTGGATAGATATGCTTGTCAGAAGTCAAAATGAACGTGAATTCCCTCAAACGTAATCGATTCTAATAGATACAGGTCTCATACATCCAAATCCGCAATAATATGACTTATTTAGATGTACGTTGATGTGTTAGATATATAACACAATACTGCATATCATTAATATGATGGTCGGTTTTTGGCCCTGGATGGATATGCTTGTCAGAAGTCAAAATGAACGTGAATTCCCTCAAACGTAATCGATTCTAATAGATACAGGTCTCATACATCCAAATCCGCAATAATATGACTTATTTAGATGTACGTTGATGTGTTAGATATAAGACACAATACTGCATATCATTAATATGATGGTCGGTTTTTGGCCCTGGATGGATATGCTTGTCAGAAGTCAAAATGAACGTGAATTCCCTCAAACGTGATTGATTCTAATAGATACAGGTCTCATGCATCCAAATCCGCAATAATATGACTTATTTAGATGTACGTTGATGTGTTAGATATATAACACAATACTGCATATCATTAATATGATGGTCGGTTTTTGGCCCTGGATGGATATGCTTGTCAGAAGTCAAAATGAACGTGAATTCCCTCAAACGTAATCGATTCTAATAGATACAGGTCTCATACATCCAAATCCGCAATAATATGACTTATTTAGATGTACGTTGATGTGTTAGATATAAGACACAATACTGCATATCATTAATATGATGGTCGGTTTTTGGCCCTGGATGGATATGCTTGTCAGAAGTCAAAATGAACGTGAATTCCCTCAAACGTGATTGATTCTAATAGATACAGGTCTCATGCATCCAAATCCGCAATAATATGACTTATTTAGATGTACGTTGATGTGTTAGATATAAGACACAATACTGCATATCATTAATAAGATGGCCGGTCTCGGCCCTTGGGAGATATTATGCTGAAACGGTACTTAGAAGTCTCTCAGAAGTCAAAGCCATCGTCAAATACCTCAAACATGATTGATCCTAGTAGATACACGTCTGATGCATTCAAATCCGCAATAATATGAATTATTTAGATGTACGTTAATGTGTTAGATATAAGACACAATACTGCATATCATTAATATGATGGTCGGTTTTTGGCCCTGGATAGATATGCTTGTCAGAAGTCAAAATGAACGTGAATTCCCTCAAACGTAATCGATTCTAATAGATACAGGTCTCATACATCCAAATCCGCAATAATATGACTTATTTAGATGTACGTTGATGTGTTAGATACAAGCCACAATACTGCATATCATTAATATGATGGTCGGTTTTCGGCCCTTGGGAGATATGATGCTGAAACGGTACATAGAAGTCTCTCAGAAGTCAAAGCCATCGTCAAATACCTCAAACATGATTGATCCTAGTAGATACACGTCTGATGCATCCAAATCCGCAATAATATGACTTATTTAGATGTACGTTGATGTGTTAGATACAAGCCACAATACTGCATATCATTAATATGATGGTCGGTTTTCGGCCCTTGGGAGATATGATGCTGAAACGGTACATAGAAGTCTCTCAGAAGTCAAAGCCATCGTCAAATACCTCAAACATGATTGATCCTAGTAGATACACGTCTGATGCATCCAAATCCGCAATAATATGACTTATTTAGATGTACGTTGATGTGTTAGATATAAGACACAATACTGCATATCATTAATATGATGGTCGGTTTTTGGCCCTGGATAGATATGCTTGTCAGAAGTCAAAATGAACGTGAATTCCTCAAACGTAATCGATTCTAATAGATACAGGTCTCATGCATCCAAATCCGCAATAATATGACTTATTTAGATGTACGTTGATGTGTTAGATATAAGACACAATACTGCATATCATTAATATGATGGTCGGTTTTTGGCCCTGGATGGATATGCTTGTCAGAAGTCAAAATGAACGTGAATTCCCTCAAACGTAATCGATTCTAATAGATACAGGTCTCATGCATCCAAATCCGCAATAATATGACTTATTTAGATGTACGTTGATGTGTTAGATATAAGACACAATACTGCATATCATTAATATGATGGTCGGTTTTTGGCCCTGGATGGATATGCTTGTCAGAAGTCAAAATGAACGTGAATTCCCTCAAACGTAATCGATTCTAATAGATACAGGTCTCATGCATCCAAATCGGCAATAATATGACTTATTTAGATGTACGTTGATGTGTTAGATATAAGACACAATACTGCATATCATTAATAAGATGGCCGGTCTCGGCCCTTGGGAGATATTATGCTGAAACGGTACTTAGAAGTCTCTCAGAAGTCAAAGCCATCGTCAAATACCTCAAACATGATTGATCCTAGTAGATACAGGTCTCATGGATCCAAATCCGCAATAATATGACTTATTTAGATGTACGTTGATGTGTTAGATATAAGCCACAATACTGCATATCATTAATATGATGGTCGGTTTTCGGCCCTTGGGAGATATGATGCTGAAACGGTACATAGAAGTCTCTCAGAAGTCAAAGCCATCGTCAAATACCTCAAACATGATTGATCCTAGTAGATACACGTCTGATGCATCCAAATCCGCAATAATATGACTTATTTAGATGTACGTTGATGTGTTAGATATAAGACACAATACTGCATATCATTAATATGATGGTCGGTTTTCGGCCCTTGGGAGATATGATGCTGAAACGGTACTTAGAAGTCTCTCAGAAGTCAAAGCCATCGTCAAATACCTCACACATGATTGATCCTAGTAGATACACGTCTGATGCATCCAAATCCGCAATAATATGACTTATTTAGATGTACGTTGATGTGTTAGATATAAGACACAATACTGCATATCATTAATATGATGGTCGGTTTTCGGCCCTTGGGAGATATGATGCTGAAACGGTACTTAGAAGTCTCTCAGAAGTCAAAGCCATCGTCAAATACCTCACACATGATTGATCCTAGTAGATACACGTCTGATGCATCCAAATCCGCAATAATATGACTTATTTAGATGTACGTTGATGTGTTAGATATAAGACACAATACTGCATATCATTAATATGATGGTCGGTTTTTGGCCCTGGATGGATATGCTTGTCAGAAGTCAAAATGAACGTGAATTCCCTCAAACGTGATTGATTCTAATAGATACAGGTCTCATGCATCCAAATCCGCAATAATATGACTTATTTAGATGTACGTTGATGTGTTAGATATAAGACACAATACTGCATATCATTAATATGATGGCCGGTCTCGGCCCTTGGGAGATATGATCCTGAAACGGTACTTAGAAGTCTCTCAGAAGTCAAAGCCATAGTCAAATACCTCAAACATGATTGATCCTAGTAGATACACGTCTGATGCATCCAAATCCGCAATAATATGACTTATTTAGATGTACGTTGATGTGTTAGATATAAGACACAATACTGCATATCATTAATAAGATGGCCGGTCTCGGCCCTTGGGAGATATTATGCTGAAACGGTACATAGAAGTCTCTCAGAAGTCAAAGCCATCGTCAAATACCTCAAACATGATTGATCCTAGTAGATACACGTCTGATGCATCCAAATCCGCAATAATATGACTTACTTAGATGTACGTTGATGTGTTAGATATAAGACACAATACTGCATATCATTAATATGATGGTCGGTTTTTGGCCCTGGATAGATATGCTTGTCAGAAGTCAAAATGAACGTGAATTCCCTCAAACGTGATTGATTCTAATAGATACAGGTCTCATGCATCCAAATCCGCAATAATATGACTTATTTAGATGTACGTTGATGTGTTAGATATAAGACACAATACTGCATATCATTAATATGATGGCCGGTCTCGGCCCTTGGGAGATATGATCCTGAAACGGTACTTAGAAGTCTCTCAGAAGTCAAAGCCATAGTCAAATACCTCAAACATGATTGATCCTAGTAGATACACGTCTGATGCATCCAAATCCGCAATAATATGACTTATTTAGATGTACGTTGATGTGTTAGATATAAGACACAATACTGCATATCATTAATAAGATGGCCGGTCTCGGCCCTTGGGAGATATTATGCTGAAACGGTACTTAGAAGTCTCTCAGAAGTCAAAGCCATCGTCAAATACCTCAAACATGATTGATCCTAGTAGATACACGTCTGATGCATCCAAATCCGCAATAATATGACTTATTTAGATGTACGTTGATGTGTTAGATATAAGACACAATACTGCATATCATTAATATGATGGTCGGTTTTCGGCCCTTGGGAGATATGATGCTGAAACGGTACATAGAAGTCTCTCAGAAGTCAAAGCCATCGTCAAATACCTCAAACATGATTGATCCTAGTAGATACACGTCTCATGCATCCAAATCCGCAATAATATGACTTATTTAGATGTACGTTGATGTGTTAGATATAAGACACAATACTGCATATCATTAATATGATGGTCGGTTTTTGGCCCTGGATGGATATGCTTGTCAGAAGTCAAAATGAACGTGAATTCCCTCAAACGTGATTGATTCTAATAGATACAGGTCTCATGCATCCAAATCCGCAATAATATGACTTATTTAGATGTACGTTGATGTGTTAGATATAAGACACAATACTGCATATCATTAATATGATGGTCGGTTTTTGGCCCTGGATAGATATGCTTGTCAGAAGTCAAAATGAACGTGAATTCCCTCAAACGTAATCGATTCTAATAGATACAGGTCTCATACATCCAAATCCGCAATAATATGACTTATTTAGATGTACGTTGATGTGTTAGATATAAGACACAATACTGCATATCATTAATAAGATGGCCGGTCTCGGCCTGGATAGATATGCTTGTCAGAAGTCAAAATGAACGTGAATTCCCTCAAACGTAATCGATTCTAATAGATACAGGTCTCATGCATCCAAATCCGCAATAATATGACTTATTTAGATGTACGTTGATGTGTTAGATATAAGACACAATACTGCATATCATTAATAAGATGGCCGGTCTCGGCCTTGGAGATATGATCCTGAAACGGTACTTAGAAGTCTCTCAGAAGTCAAAGCCATCGTCAAATACCTCAAACATGATTGATCCTAGTAGATACACGTCTGATGCATCCAAATCCGCAATAATATGACTTATTTAGATGTACGTTGATGTGTTAGATATAAGACACAATACTGCATATCATTAATATGATGGTCGGTTTTTGGCCCTGGATAGATATGCTTGTCAGAAGTCAAAATGAACGTGAATTCCCTCAAACGTAATCGATTCTAATAGATACAGGTCTCATGCATCCAAATCCGCAATAATATGACTTATTTAGATGTACGTTGATGTGTTAGATATAAGACACAATACTGCATATCATTAATATGATGGTCGGTTTTCGGCCCTTGGGAGATATTATGCTGAAACGGTACATAGAAGTCTCTCAGAAGTCAAAGCCATCGTCAAATACCTCAAACATGATTGATCCTAGTAGATACACGTCTGATGCATCCAAATCCGCAATAATATGACTTATTTAGATGTACGTTAATGTGTTAGATATAAGACACAATACTGCATATCATTAATATGATGGCCGGTTCGGCCC